>JANGFI010001882.1:22404-48791 GCA_025758705.1 Goffeauzyma gilvescens | reverse complement strand
CCCCCCCCCCCTCTCCCCCCTTCCTTCTCTTAGCCGTCTGTACCACCGAGCTCGGTGAATTCTCTCGTCTCGAACCTGAATTCACGAAACGTGGTGTCAAGCTCATCGGTCTCTCAGCGAACGATGTTTCCTCTCACCAAGCCTGGATCAAAGATATCAACGAGGTCGGATCGACTGACTTGAAGTTCCCGATTATTGGTGACAAAGATCGAAAGGTCGCGACTACCTACGATATGTTGGATGCTCTCGATAAGACCAACGTCGATGCCAAGGGTTTGCCTTTTACAGTCCGAACTGTCTTTATTAGTGAGTTTCCTCCCGTCTGCACGTCCTCTGCCGTTTACCCATGTACTCCTTCGTGCCCGTTCCTTTTTTGGCATAGCATCGACTGTGCATCGCACTCGCAGGCAGATCGCTTACACTTTTTCCTCCTTATTCCTCTTGCTCTGCTTCCCTCGCCGCACCTCAGTCGACCCGAACCACATCATCCGAACCACGATCGCTCTCCCCGCCTCGACCGGTCGAAACTCGCAAGAAATCCTCCGAATCGTCGATTCTCTCCAACTCGGTGACAAATACCGAGTGACAACTCCCGTCAACTGGGTCCCGGGAGACAAGGTTATTGTTCACCCGTCTGTTAAGAGTGGTGAAGAGGCTGAGAAGCTTTTCCCTGGTTATGAGACCGTCAAACCTTATCTCAGGTTCGCGAAGGACCCGAGCACGGTTAAGAAGGACTAAAGGAATAAGTAAAAAGCGGAAAAGCCAGAGGATAGACGGCAATGGATCGAGGGCACCCACCAGGTGTCGACGAAAAGACAGTCTCGTGCTCGCAGCACAGTGCTCATTTTAAGTCCATTAAGTCTGCGAGTCAATGGTCTCAGAACGTTCATCCTTTCCTTCTCCTTTCATCAGAAAGAAGCGCTTTTTCCCTATCGTTCCAAAAACAAACCCAGGGTTTATCGTTGTAGAGAATTGCAGAGGTATCAAATAATATCAAATGTTGTTCAGAAATAGTAGTAGCAGTAATGACTTCCGCTTCTTCCGTGCAAAGAGGTTTTTAGGAAACATTGTGAATCACGTTGTGAAAGTACTGGTGATCCGGCACACTGCATGAGAATTGTTGCGCGAACCTTATCTGTGGCTCCATGCTCAAAGCTCAACCATATATACAAATACTTTGCATATTGTTCGAAGATTCCGAGCGCGAGGTCGAGGTAGAGAGTGGACTACCGACTACCGACCGGCACGGATGGAGCATAGCTCACTTACAATCCGGAATTCTGTGAGTCAATGTCTGAGAGCACTTTCATACCCTCCACATTTAATGATACACAGAATTGGGAGGCGATACTCTGACTCAGGTTGTAAAGAAAATTCAAATCCAAAAAAAAAACCAAAGGTTTCGGAGTCTACCGATTCTCATGACGGAGATTGATCTCATGGGTGGGAGGCGGCACTGGCCTGAGCCGAGTCCAGCAAGATTTTTACGTTTTAGTCACATACAACCAGAGTACGTTGTCCTCTGAAGGTTCTGAGGGGTGACCATCTGATCGTGTGTGATAAAATCACCGTACAAGAAAGGCATGATATCCCAACCTCACACTCAAGTGGCACCATTCCCGGTTCTTGATTGCTCCATGCATTTCAACAAAGTGAACAGCGCAGAGAGGAGAACCGAAATTAAGGAAAGAAGAGAAAATAATAAAATTGGGATGACAAGCCGACGGGGTGGCCGAGATCATGGTCAAGCATAAGGTGCGTTCATTTTAGAAGACGATGAAAACAGAAGAAGGCTTGGGGATGAGGACTGCCATTCATGACGACGAGATCCGCTAGAATACAGCGCGACGCGACCGAGTTCGTGCTTGCCCACTCTTCTCTCTCCTCTCCCAACATCCCCCCCCCCCCCTTTGCGCGAGAACGGTGACTGTCAACCTGATGGTACCTGTACATAGGCGATTGAGGCTGTGTCCTGCTGTGTCTTCGAAGCCCTTCCCCCTTGCCCTTTGCCTGCTCCCGCTCAGATTCCATTCCAGTGTGACGGCTGTTTTTATGCTTATTCCCTCTGCTGTTTCCGGTGGAGGAGGAAAGGAGGGAGACAAAGAGGATGACAGAATCAGAAGAGATTTGGAAGCTCGCTGACTTTCGATGCCCGGCAGGCGCTGCGGCCGTGGCAGGAGCAAGGAGTGTGAATGGGTGAGGGAGGCGTGAGGGAGGCGTGATGGTTTGCGGGGGTGCTGGGGGTTCGAAGGGGGGGCAGGGGAAAAGGGGCGGTTCAAAAATAGAAAATATATTAGAGGGGGAGGGGTGTAATATAATGGCTGTGATACACGCAGCCAACCAAATCCCGCGCGTCTAATTCGATCTTAAGACAAACGCGCAAATAGCCCGAGGAAGGACGGGGGGGAAGTTTCTTCCCTCTGCCTGCTTCCCCTTGTCTCGTCGCTCGCACTGCCCCGCATCGCATCTTGGACGGCAACAAAGGGGGGAATGCGCGGGACCCTTCATTTTTCGTTGGTTGCTGCCCGCCCGTTCGCTGCTTTCTCTGTTCGTTTTCTTCTTTCTTTTTTTTTTTTGGGATTTTCTTTTTTGATGCCGGGGCACTCTTAGTCCTCCTTCATTCTCTTCTTTCCCACCTCATTCCTAAAACCAGGCGAGGACGAGGACGAGCGAGCGAGGCCCGGGGAAACTCGAACAAACATTGGCTGGCGCGCTGGGTGGATTGTCTTCCTCCAAAGTCCAATGTCACAAGTGCAAAGACCGAATGTGAATGTGTATGTGTATGTGGATGCGGAAGTGAATGGTCCATGGTGCATGTGGAAAGCAGTGCTTGATGCCACGAATCTGTCCAGACCTGGCCATGGCTCTAGTTCGCTTTCGCTTCTCCACTTGACCGTAATCGCTATGCTGCTGCTGGTGCGAGAATCTCCTAGTTATCAGGTACAGCTTACTTTAAC
The DNA here is from genome assembly GCA_025758705.1 of Goffeauzyma gilvescens. Classification (NCBI taxonomy): domain Eukaryota; kingdom Fungi; phylum Basidiomycota; class Tremellomycetes; order Filobasidiales; family Filobasidiaceae; genus Goffeauzyma; species Goffeauzyma gilvescens. The sequence goes on along the minus strand of JANGFI010001882.1, from coordinate 45,834 downwards.
GACGGAACTATTTGACATCGTTTGGCAACGTGAACGGGGTTGGCAGATAGACGGAATGGATTTTGGATCGATTGATCGATATTAACGGTATATATGAAGAAGAAAGGACTGTCCCACCCGAAACTTTTTGGTCCGAACTCAGCAGGATCTAATAACGACAAAGAGACATACGAGGCCAGGGAACGAACATAAACGTACTCAGGGAGAAAGATAGCAAGGGCTGAAAGCACGCAGATAATTGGACAATTGAACGACCACGAACACGAACACGGACCACGGACAATACGAAGTGCGGGCTACGTCTGACACACGGAAGGAATACCACTGAACGTCAGGGTAAAAGGGATTCGAGGAGAGTTATATATATATTCTCGGTTTGGGTTACGAATCCGACAAGAGGACTGGGTTGAGTAGTATTGGATTGTGTGCCTGAGGGAATTATCAAATCAGACTCTCGTTCAGCGACCGGAAGAGGCTTGCAAAATTCATCTGCTGCCTACAAAGAATTCCCCCAAGACACACCCCGGCCGGCACACCTCATCACCCTCACCACCCTGGTTGCTGTAACGCTGTAACTGGAATTTCACCTCCTCATACCACTCGCTCTCGCTCACGCTCACGATCACAACCACGACTGCTCGACCGAAACTCTTTCTTGTTTAACTGGATCGCACGCTTCGCTCACTCGCTCTCGTCAAGTCACCATGGCTGTCGTCGCGAACACCACCGCCATCCTGGCGAAAACCTCATATACCCCTCCCTTCCACTCGTATACCAATACGCTCACCGTCACCTACATCGGTGGACCACACGCGTCCTCCACTTCCATCAGCAGTGACCCCACCTCTGCCGCTCCTAGACCGATCGCGACGGGTCGGCCTACTACATCGGACGATCAAGTGTTCATTGCAGATTACTTGACTGGACACGCCCTCAGTGATCCATCGTATCGATATGCGTACTTTCTATGGTTCATTCTTCTCGCGGCCATCTTGATCTACTCATTCTTCCACCATTTGCGGCTCACGAGTGGACCCCTCGGCACGATTTGGAACAAATTCTTCCTACGCCGCCATGTATTCCGACAACAGAAGAACAATGATCAAATTCCTGGAGACAGGTTGATGGATAACGAGAAGAATGGCGGTGGCACCACGTTCGTTCAGACTAAGAACAAGAAAAAATCACTCATCCTCTCGAGTAACGCTCAGATCACAAGCATCCTCTTTGTCGGGGTTCTATCGGCTTTACTCTGTGTGATCGGTGACGACTATATCGCGAGAAGCACACCTTTATGGGACTTGGGAAGTTCCTTTTCGAAGCGTGCAGGGTCTACGGTCCAGCTTTTGAACTACAACATCAGTAAATCCTGGTGGACGTCTGGTAATCGATTCGGCTTGATCGCATTCGCCATGTTCCCACTCGTCGTCCTTTTCGCACTGAAAGCACCTCCATTTGCTTTACTCGCCCTTCGAGCATTCACCCATTTACACGCCGATAAACTCATGCTCCTCCATCGATGGACTGGTCGAATCATCTGGCTATTCACCGCCCTTCACGTCGCGCTTTGGTCAGTCCAGCTGTTCAAAGATGGACGAAACGACGGGTCCGGTCGATCAGTCTGGGTCGTCGCGTTTATCTACAGTAAATTCATCTGGGGTGTCGTCGGTTTCGTCGGAATGACTGGTCTAATCGTTTTAAGCCTTAAAGTCGTCCGAAAACGAGTTTATGAGCTGTTCTACATCCTACACATCTTGCTCACAATCGTTACTTTGCTTGGTTCCGTACTGCACTACCCTCCATTGTGGTACTGGATCATGATTGCAGCGGCACTTTGGGCTGGAGAACGTGTCTATCGATTCTTCCGATTCGGTTGGATTAACGGTTGGTTCGGTGGAATGGATCGTCAGATCCCATTCAATGCCGGTCCCCGTTTCGAAGATGAACAAATTCAGATTTTTGACAGCGCGGCAACAACAGGTAATGAGTTCGACGAGTTTGGGTATGGAATGAAGGAAATTCGACCAACGTTCGACCGACCGGGATTGGCTCATACCGACACCTACGACAAATCGTCTGAGAACGCAAACGCTCCACCTTCGGCTTTACCCTATGCCAACGAGCCAGGATATTTGCCACGATCTGAATCTGGCTATTCTCAGACTCATTCCGATATGCCTAAATCCAACTCTTATGACCACCTGCGAGATTCGTCTCCTGGCATTTACGACCCCCCACATACAGTTCAAGCTCGCGGGTATGGACAACCGGGCTATGTGACTTCTCAGGGTACTTCGGAGAGTACTTCTCTGGCTCACGGAGCCAACATCAATATTGGCGCCAGTAAGCGGTCCCAGCCACACGCACGACCTCGCGCTATTAACATACCGGCTGGTTACGCCTATGCTCAGCTGTTGCCATCCAAGACGGTCCGACTGACCGTCAGACTTCCTCGACCTTTCAGCTGGCATCCCGGTCAACACGTCCTTCTTTACATTCCTGAAATCTCGCGATGGCAAAGTCATCCATTCTCCATCCTCTCCGTCCATGACACCCAGGTCGAACGAGAAATCGTATTGCTCGTCAAAGCCAGAAAGGGGTTCACACTCAAGTTGTTCGAGGCTACTCGACGAAGGATCTTCCAGGCAACCGGCGACCTTTCGGATAAAGGTGCTTCTCTCAGTTCAACGAAAATGCTCGAAAGGCAGGATCCACCAAGCATTCTATTCAGAGCCATGGTCGATGGTCCGTTTGGGTCTGCTGCTCGAGGTCGACCTGGAAGCGATCCCACGGTTCTCATCATTTGCGGTGGTTCGGGAGTCAGCTTCGGTATTTCTGTCCTTCAGTACCTATGTGAATGCATGGCTTCTCGAGATAGCGGTAACGGAGGAGGTGTCGGTAAAGGTGGAAAACAATTCAAAACCAAGCGAGTCCGATTCGTTTGGATCGTTCGAGAATTCGCCGAAATCGCATGGGTCTCGGTCATGCTCAAACGATGCATCGACATGGTCCCCAAAGAAGCCCTTCAGATCGACATTTTTGTGACCGACCCGCACTTGCTCAAGAACTACAATTTGAAAGGCCAACATCCTAAGGATGAATTCGCTCCTCCTCAGCCGTCGTTTGCGAAAAACCATCAGCGCAGCCAATCCTCAGACAGTCTCAGCAGTCAGATGTCCACGAACAGCGGGACAGATCTACCATATCTCGACAACAGCCATCCCGACTATGCGTACGGTGGTGCTGAAGCTGATGAGGATGCTCACGATATTATCGATCTCACAAACTACGAAGACGAAGAAGATGAGCCTAAATCCGAGGCACAGATCGCACTCTCCCATAAAGTGCAAAAAGAAGGTAAATGGCGTCGTGCGAGTAGACGAGCTAGCAGGAAAGTACCCTCGAGCGCAGCAAAACCGTCGTACCCACCTCCAACCTCTCGCAATCAGTCGTATCACGACGCATCTCGATCAACAACCCCTCAACCTCAATCTCGATTGCACAACCCGATTGACGCCTACCGATCCGTTGGTGAGATTACTTCTACTTCTGGCCCCACGACTGCTTCCTACGATCCATACCTCAACCCATCACCGGCGTCGGTACCGGCACACTATCAAGAAGAGTCGTACAGCGAGCAAGCTCTCAACGCGCCATTCATCGGTGGACATAGCCAACGTCCGTCAATCGCCAATAGCTACATGGAAGCGTCATATGACCGGTACGATCCATTCTCGACCGGTTCTGGTCCTCGAGATGGAGCGTATTCGCCCAGTCCTTCAATGAACACTTTCGACCTCAACCAGGGAGATACCAGATCAATCGCTGGAGATTCTCTTGCCGCGTTTGCCCCACGAGTACTCAGTCAGAGGGCTGACAGTATGGTCCTCATTGGCGATGGTCCCAATGCCGGCGCAGATGCGGGTATCTGGTTGGATGCGGCAGATTACGCCTCGATGAACGTCGTGGCTGAGATGACAAGGCCGGGTAGACCGAAGCTTGATGTGATTTTGAAAGAGGAGATCGAGAAGTCTCAAGGGACAGTCGGTGTCGGCAGTGAGTTCACAGTTCCCGCCATCAGATATCGGTCTCGACTTTTAATCTGTTCTTCTCGTGCCATTAAGGTGACTGACTCTTTGAATGGTTTCCTGCTCATTCCGCTTCGTCTCTTTTCTAGCATGTGGTCCCGCATCTCTCAACGCAATGGTCCGAAACACTGTATCCGACAATATCTCAATTCGACGAGCCTTCTCCGGAGACAAGAGAGGTATTATCTCTTTGTTCTCCGAGGATTACGAATCATAAAGAACGAATGAAGAACGAATATGAAACGAAGCGGCCGTCCGTACTTTGAACGGCACAAGATGATTCTCACTTGAAACTATCCTTCCGACTGTTTCACTTCCACCTCCACCTGGCTTCAACTTCAAATATAAAATAGATAATTTACACATGATACGCCCCAACCTTTTTTTTTCTTTTTCACCTGTTTATTTTTTTTTCTCCCACGTAAATGACACCCCTTCATGACTAACCCCAAACTTTCTATATACTTGGGATGCCTCCAATAGCTCGTGGCAGAACGAATCGCTCTTGACACTAATCGCAATCAGGCAGTATTGTAGTATTGATGAGTGAATGGAATGAATGCCACCGCATTATGCCAACGCAAACGAAAGAGACGAAGCATCAAATTCCAATTTCATTTCCATCTAAAAAGACAAGAACTAGAAAAACGGAAAAGCCAAACGGTTCATTTCGTTCGTTTTCGTTTTCTGGCTCGCCTTCGAGTGAGAGGGCAATCGTGACAGCGAGGCAAAGGGGAAAAAAAGGGGATGAATAGAAAGGACATGAAAAAGAGATGAGGAGGTTTCTTTTTCTTCGTGATTGGCAAAGTATGGGATGACGCTAGTGGAGTTCAGATGAAACAGAACAAAACAGCTAGAATCAAGTCATAATGCTATGCAACAGAAATTGATTTTGCAAGCGACCTTCGATGTTGCGTTTAAAGGTCGGCGTCATCCTGGAGAAGCAATCAAAGAATAAAATGTTAGTCCTGAGTCCGCAAATAAGTGTATAGGGTAGAGTTCTGAAGCATTTGCGTCCCGGAGACAGGAACACTCACCTCATCGGGCAAAGGCGCGGCGGCGGCGGCGGCCAACTCAGCCTCGTACTGAGCGAGCTGAGCCGGGTCGATCTCGACCTCAGCCGGTCGAAGAGCAGGGGCAGCGACGAACTCGAGCGAGGGGTTTCCGACGAGCTTTCGGGCGAGCCACAAGAAAGGCTTCTCGAAGTTGTAGTTGGACTTGGCGGAGATCTCAAAGTACTGCAAGTTCTTCTTTCGGTGGAAAGTAACACCAGACGTCTTTACCTTTCGCTCCTTGACGTCGACCTTGTTACCACAGAGAACGATGGGGATGTTCTCACACACTCGCTCCAAGTCTCGGTGCCAGTTGGGAACGTTCTTGTATGTTATACGCGAGGTAACATCGAACATGATGATACCGCACTGGCCTGCGGTCGAGCGAACGAGCGTAGAAGAGACAGGAAAAGACAAGAATCAAAAGTTATTAGTTTCGTGCCGCACAGATCAACAGTTGACTCGAACATCGCATAAAAGAAGGTGGAAAATGCCAGTTGTAGCGAGAACCGTGCTCCTTGCTGCAGCTAGGTCGTTGCCAAACCAACGATAGGGATGCTAATGCCGAAGGGTCCGGTGGCAGCCCCTTCCCCCTTCCCGCAGCCTTGAACCAGATTTATGTATTGACTTGCGCTCCCCAAAAATGATAATCGAGAATCACCCAATGCCACTCCCTCCCTCTTCCCGGCGTCTCCAACTTCGCGCGATCCTCCGATCCCAAAGTGCCTTCATTGTTGCAAGGCATCGACAACCGCCAGCCAAGACACAAGAGGGCTTGCGCTCTTCCTCCGACGTGCCCGGAACAAGAAAAAGTCTAACCTCCACTCACCCTGAATGTAGTAACCATCCCGCAAACCACCGAACTTCTCCTGTCCAGCCGTGTCCCAACAGTTGAAAACGATGGTACCGTAGTTGGTAGAGAAGGACAACGGGTGAACTTCGACACCGAGAGTGGCGATGTACTTCTTCTCGAATTCACCGGTCAAATGTCGCTTGACGAAGGTGGTCTGAGTGAGTGAGCGGAGCGAACGAAGGGAGGTGAAGAAACGTGGCATACCGGGGAAGCGAAGGAGGAAAGAAAGCAACAAGGTCAGCGAAGGTGGAAACAAAGACATTCGTTAAGTCGAATGAAACGAGCCTGGTGCCGACATATTTGGTTCCAAGGAAGACAACGTGAACAAATAGGGCTGATTCTTGAAGGACAGCTAGCGGAGTGCAAGGCGAGTCACAGCTGACCGCTCCGACGAAAGACAAATAGACAATTAAACGACCAGATCCTAATGATAAGGGACTAACGGCCATGACCAATGCCAAGATCTACTGCGAAGGCCGATCAAGAGAAAGCAAAGGTGACGACCACCGAAAGAGAAACAAGAAAACCAACACAGCTCAGGAACCAACGAAGAGTAAAACACTCACCTTACCGGTTCCTCCATCACCACAAAGGACGAGCTTGAAGGTCGGGACGTTCGGTTGAGGTTCAGCCATTTTGAGAGGTTGTAAGTATCTTTTTTCTTTGCGAAATTGAATTGCTTGGGGAAGGAGGCAGGGGTAGGGGAAATTGGGTCTAATGCTTATATTTAAGAAAGAAAGTTGAATGCACTGAAATTGTACACGTTCAGACAGGAAAGAGGGAAATTCAGACAGGTTGAGAGGAGGTTGAGCAACGGCGACGGTGATGATGGTTGTCGTCGTCGCCGTCGTTGTCATCTTCGCCATTGTTGACGGTCCGTCGTTCGTCGTCCCTGGATTTGTTTGCCCTCTGGCGCATGGCAAGGGGGGCGGGGGTGTCTTTGCGCGAAAACCATCGCTCCACGGGTTTCTCACGGTGGGTCACTCTCACGCGCCTTTAACCAGGGGGGGGGGGGGAAACCACCAAAGGAGCTGGAGTTAAGTGACTAGGGTTGAGGTGGCAAATAAACGAATAGTGAACGGCTAACAAAACTCATTCTCGTTTGACGAGCCTTGCACAAAGGTTTCCTAGTTTGCAATGCGGTCACAAAGCCAAAAAGGAGGACCGAATGCAATTATTACGCGGAACGCATGGGTAGATGATGATCAATTGCATTTTTCGCATGCCGTGTGAAAGTCGATGCGGAAACAGGCTTAAGTCGTGAATGTCGATCGAAAAGATATCAATTGGTGCTTCCACCTATCCCACCTAGACCACGGATCTATCTTCCCCATTAAATATGTGCGCTAGCCATAGTTCCGTCTGTAAGGCAGTAAAAGCAGTACAGCAGGAGTTTATCATATGCAATTGGAGCTCAGTTAGCCGCTCATCCAATCCTATAAGCTCCGTAATCCTTGTCCGGATCATATACCTCCCAGCGAGAGGCCGGGAAGATGTGTTTGTTTCGTGTGTACCAGGATCTCTCGACGACTTTGCCTGCGTGGGACTGCAAAACGAGACGTGAAGCGAGCGAGCGAATAGCGTGACGCAAGGTCTGTCAGCTCCGAGTCCGGGAGAGCAAAGAAAGAGAAAGAGAACAGAAGAAAGATAGCATCATAGGAAGAGAGACAAGGAGAGGACAACAATCAAAGAAGAAGATGGCGAAAGAAGCAAATGAAAGAAGAAGGATTAGAGGGAGAGAAGGTAGAACAGCAAAACGCACCTCATCCCTCTCCTTCGTAGCGTCGTGTAACATCCTGACATCGTCATGAACATCGAAACTGAACAACGGGCCGGATTTTCCTCGGGCTTTGTTGATTATAAAGTCGTAGAAGGTGAAATGCTGTGTGGGGTGAGCGCAGCGAGCGAAGGCAAGGACCGAGGCGAGGCGAGGGGGGGGGCGGGGGCGAGATGGTCGAGTTTAGAATCGGGAGAAGGGAAGCAGGTACGAAAAGGGTTCAAGTTCAGCGACAAGTTCAGCGACAAGGTCAGCGACAAGTTCAGCGACAAGTTCACTCCCGACCTTGTAAATTCACAGGTCGTTGCTAATCGTTTGCATACATCCCCTACTCTTCCAGATGATATTGTGTACTCACGTGTGGGATGATTAAATCTTCCTGTGGAGTGCGGGAAAAGAAGAGCAGGAACGAAAAAAATTGATTATAAATCGGAGGGCGGATAAGGAGGAAAAAAATATTTCAGTTCAGTTTCCTTCGTTTTATTCATCTGGGTGTTTTCTCTCAGGCTTTGAGGTCGGGAAATGATCCTCCACCATCCCCTCAGCTCTTTGCTCGCTGCGCCTGTCCCACCGCATCGCACCACAGCCCGTGCACAGCCTCGCGCCGCTCGGCGATGTACTCACCTTGATGTACATCAAGCTATCCACACTAACCCCTCTCAACTCAGGGAACTGACTTCTACATTTCCCCAAGAAAGCCGCAATGTCATCCCCTTTCTTGCACTCCACCGTCTTTCGATGTCCCGTTCCATCCCAGTACGAGTAAGTGATCTCAATGATCTCGTTCTTGGTAGCTTCTTGACGCGTTAACCATTCTTTACGGAGTTGCTCCCGGATGAGACGTTCGTGCGATTCTCGGTCTCGGTCTGGGAGGAAGGAGGTGTCGACTGAGGGGTTTTTCGAGAATTTGGGTTTTTTGGCCACTGTCGCAAAGCACCGGGATTGAGGGAAGGGAAAGGAATGAAGAGGGAGGGAGGATAATAGAGAGAGAGAGAGAGATGGCATCAGATTAAGGAGTTAGAAAGAAGAGGGTAGTGACGGTGGCTGGACAACGTGAATTGACTTACCTGACGACCGTCCTGTCTCGTCATCTGGACTTGCTCCACCATTTCTCTTCAACCGGCCTTCTTCCTCTATCCCTAGCCCCGTCTCCTCAGGGCTTCCGGACCCGTCTGTTGCCTCTCCATTCGGATTCACCTTTTCTACCCTTCCCCTCTCCTCCTCCTCTCTTTCCTCTTCATCCTCCTCATCCATCGCGAAACTCAGCTTACTCCTCTCCTTCCTCTTTTTATCCTTCTTGCCCCTCTTCCCTTTCGCTTTCTCCCTCTCTCTTTCTTCGCGCTCTGCATTCGATAACGCCTCTTTACGATGTTCTTCTTCCAATTCACTACGAGTTCTCCGGAATTCGTCGAGCGTTACAAGACCGATCGTGGATTTCTTGAGTTTTTCATCGATTCCTTCGGTACGGGTGGTAAATCGCTCAGACGCTGAAGAAGATGCTTTTTGGGTTTCCTGGTTGCGTCAATTCGAGTTGAAGGAAGCGCCGAAGGATCATAGGGGAAAGAGGGAAAACGTAGATACAATCAGTGTCGGGATTCACCCTCGCTCTGTCTCCTAGTACCTCCAATCTCTTCATGGGCTTCGAAGCATCTCATCCCATCTGAAATCCGCGTTCATTTGTACCCTTCACAATTCCGGCTCCCGCAGTTCATATAAAAATCCAAATTGCGAACACTCACCTTTGCCATCGCATCCCTCTGCTTCTGAAAATCAGCCATGAATTCCTGTCTCTGTTTCTCCAATATGCCTTGCCTTTTGGCTTCCTCTGGATTGGACGCCATGGCGAGCCGGCCGATCGATTCAGTGAGCGGCAATCAGAAGGAGGGGGGAGGGTAGACGAAGTGTCTTCGTCAGTTCGAGAGGAAACGACGGTTTGATGGATAGTCACAGAATGACTCGGTGATCACCGTATGTTGTATGTCGTCAAACCGCGGATGTCTTTCTCTCTCAGTTCAATTCTGCTTGAACTAGGGTAATGCTTGATTTCCCCTAATGAAAAAAGAAAGTGGACGAGACCACCGAGACAAAACAATGGGCAGGCAAACCGTCGACTGTATGATCATCACCTCTCCTTTGAAAGGGTATTCCTCCACTTGGTCATATCCGCAACACACCCCTTCGTCCACTTTCTTTGTTCCTACGGGCGGGTGACAAGACGCGGTCCTTTTGAGGAATGTGATGGGAGTGTACGTAATTGATGATTTGCTGCCCATGCCCTCACACCTGGCTTCTCGGAACCGAACTGCACGCGTAATCCGTTTCGAAAAGTTTAACTTCGGAGAGTGACCCAAAAACTTCAACTTCAGATGGACAAGGGGGAAGGGGAAGGGAGAGCGGGCCAGTCAGGAATCAAGTTCTACAGGGCTTGCCTCTTACGCCTCCTTGAATCACTCGATATTCCGGGTGAGGCAGCTGGGTTAAGGCGGGAGGAATGGTACGTTCTGTTGGGGAGGTTGTTCAGTGGGGACAGGTATCGGGTAGAGAATATATCCTCTACCTCTGGACTGGAGGATACGGACAAGGTTAGGAACTTGCACCACCTCTAACAACTCTTGCACATGTCAAAGGATCGTAGCTAGAACGGTACCATTATTTAACACATCACACATATGTACAGAGAGTACAATCAAGCTCTTTTAAGAACCAGCTGAGAAGACCTAACGGATTTACCAATTCCCGGTTTCAAGTTGAAAGAAGAAAAAACATAGAACTAAGTCGGCAAAAGTGAGAGCTTAAAAATGGACATCAATCCATCAGCAACAACTGTTGAAGCCCGGGCTCCGGGAACGTCATCGACCGTCGTTGTTGAAGATGTGGACGTAAAACAGCAGGGTATGACTGAGCAACCCACGATCCCTTCCACCTCATCCACATCATCCGTCCCTGGTCCTGGTCCTGGTCCTGCCCCTGCTCTTCGTCACCCATCGCTTCCCTCCAAGCCCTCCTCCGCCTCCAACCCCGGTAGTATGCCCCAGTTCCCACGATTCAAGAAACCTTCGGCAATCCCGATGGACTTGGAGTTGATTATGGGGTTAGTGGATGATGTTCCCGCTGCTGTCACTGCCACCGCCACCGCCAACGCACCTTTATCTGCTCCGGGAGCATCTCCGGAGGCATCTTCCGACTCCGACTCTTCTTCCGACTCCGACTCTCCTTCCGATTCAGATTCAGATTCAGATGAAGACAAAAATTCGGATGAAGAAGAAGATGCGCAAGCAGGAGATGAAGAAGCCGATGTCGATCTCATGACAGCTCCTGATTACTCCCCCATCTCTTCTTCTTCTATTATCGAGCTTCCCCCTACCACGGCGGATATCGGTGATGGAGCTGAGAAGAAGAAGAACACACCGATGGATGCTGCCACACATGCTATGCTTCTGAGTCAGTTGACGACCTGGATTGGGGCTTCTTCTTCTACGCGCGGTGGCGAGGGCGAGGATGCCGATGAAGGTGAAGGTGAAGGTGGAGGTGAAGGCGAAGGATACATCACAGCCGACTCGGATGAAGATATCAACGACCAAGAACATGGCATTAATGGCGTAGCGTCAGGAGCGCGAACCGGAGCGAGAGAGGATTGGGATGAGATCGAAGTCGATATGGAGGCTATGAGAAGAGAATTCGAGGCGAAGATGAAAGAAGACGAAGCACCTGCTTCGGACGCCAGCTCTAACGAGGACGATTCAGATTCTGTGGATGACTCCTCAGAAGAAGAAGAAGAAGAGCCCGACCTCGACGTCTCCATGATCCAAGACGACGATGGCTCTGACGATGGAGCCGACGGACCTTCAGCTCCGCCTGTCACGAAGCACGAGCTTCTCCATCCACCCGTCCAGGCACCGCGAGTGCTTCAGGTGAAAGAGGGGGATAAACTCGTTGTTGCCGGTGAAGTGATGAGCTTTATTCTCGATCCGGGGGTTGAAGGCTGGTTGAGACATCAGAAGGAGCAAGCGGAGGAGGAGGAGAAAAAACGAATAGAGTCACTGGAAGGTGAGAAGGAAGAGGTCAAAGAGGAAGTGACAGGCGAGCAGGGGAAAGGAGAAGAGGAATCAACTCAACAGGAGGTCATGATTACTATCGATCAGAAAGAAGGGGCAGAAGCGAATGCGAACATCGAAGAGATGGAGAACAAGGTACTGGTCGAGGCAACGACGACATCGACCGAGGACGCAATTCTATCCTCGGAAGACATCCATGCAACATCGCAAATCAGTGACATCGTGTCGGAAGTTGTTGAGAAAGATATCAAGCAGGTTGATGCACTTGCACTTGCGCCTGCACCTACTCCTGCACCGGTGCAGGCACCAGCGCCTTCCTACAACAAGAGGGGAAAGAAGAACAAGGGCAAGCAGCGAGCGACAGGCCCACCCAAGCTCGTCAGCGCCGGTACCGTCGTCATCCGTGCGACGCGAGCGGAAGGCCAACACCAATACGACGAAGATGGAGGCTGGCTTGAAGAAGGAAGTCTGATCTGTCATGCGGACGGTAGAGTTATCGCCACGATTGCGGAAACTTTCGGACCTCTCAGTTCGCCTTTCTACCTCTTGCGACTGCCACCACCACCTTATCCGATCCCGAGTAAAGAAGAGCTGGCGCCAGGAACCAAGTTGTACTACCCCGCGGAACATGATCGATCGTTCGTCCCCGTCAGGATGTTACGAACGGATAAGAGGTTCAAGGGAACAGATGCGAGCAATCTGTACGACGAAGAAGTGGACGAAGAAGAGATGGAGTGGAGTGACGATGAAGAAGAGAGAATGGCCAAGCAGAGGAAAAAACAGGCGAGAAAGACACGGCAAGGGTCTCAAGCGCCTTCCATCGTGACCGGTGCTGGCGCAGGAGCAAAACCCAGACACTTTGACTACGCGCCTTCTGCTTATGCTGGGTCCGACGCCGGAGGTCCTGACGTTGAAATGCTCGATTATGAAAGATCGAACGGTGCGGCAAATAACGATTACATGGAGACGAGCTCTATCGCTAGTTCGACTCGATCGAATAGGTCTCGGCTGGTCACTTACGACGATATCGTAGAAGATCGTCCGCAACAACAGATCCCGTTCGGAGACAGACAACATTCATCTCGTGATTCTGGCCGAGAAGGACGAGGTCGTGGAAGGGGTCGTGGCGCCGGCGCTCAACAGCCGAATGCCGGTGGACGTCCGTCTGCGAATACCCAGGAACAACGAGGCAACAAGAACAACAACAACAACAACAATAGAGGAAGAAATGTCGGTCGTGGGTTTGGAAGGGACAACAACAACAACTCGCGAGGAGGAGGACATCAGCAGCAAGTGCGATCGCCTGAACAACAGCAATCAAGACCTGGAACTGAATTCGGACAACATCAGCGACCGAACAATCAGGGAGTCACCCAGCAGTCAACGCCCCAGGCTTATCAACCGCAACAACAACATCAGCAAATGCCCCAGCAGATGCCACAACAGATGCCCCAACAAATGATGGGTGGGTACCCTCTCCATCCGGGAATGAACGGTGGTCAGCCCGGCTTCAACTTTGGTCAAAACGCTGGTATGATGACGGGCGTAAATCCTTACATGATGATGGGAATGCAACCAGGGTTCATGGGAGGACAAGGTGGTATCCCTCAGCAACATCAGCAGTGGGGTATGCCGAATGGAGCAGGCGGTGGCGGCGGCGGTGGTGTAATCAACCCCCGGTTCGCCGCGATGCAGTTCCAGCAGATGATGGCGATGGCCGCGGCGAATAATCCGCAGGCGATGTGGCAGCAGCAACAGCAACAGCAACCACCGCACCCCCCACCAGGGACGCAGTAGATGATTCAATGCTTTGGCGCAACCGCTAGTGTGATGACGATGGAAATACATTTTTGACGACCATGACCATGACCATGATGATATATGTTATTGAGCGAAAAAATCTACAGAGAAAGACTAGCCAAATAAGCTAGCTACTCTACACCGAAATGAACCGCGCATACATCTCCTTCTCCCACTCTTTCGGTTGCCAATCCTCAGTCGAGTCATGTTCACCCGCCATCGCCATCGCCTCTTCTTCATCGTCACCTGCCAGAGTTGCTGTTGAGACGTCGACGTTGGCGGCATTGGACGCGTGCTCTGCCTTGTGTTCGTCGATCGCTCTTTGCCATACAGCCCATGGTACACAACCTCCCTTTTTCTGTCCCCATACTAGATCCTCTTGCGCTCCCGATGTCTCCGTTGTTGCGGCGGGAACATCCAGATCGTCCTCGAGCTTGAATCGACCCTGTTGGGTCCTTTGAAGAGTGACAACATGAGCTGCGCTACCGAGCGCCAGTCCAAGGTCATGGATGATGGATCGAACGTACGTTCCGGAAGAAACGGTCATCCTGAGTCGGAAACACGGCGGGGTGCCTTCTTCCACCGCTGTCTCTACAGCACTGATGGAGGGTAACTGATCGTCGGCGAGAGCTGCTGAGTCGCCATCCGAAGCTTTTTTATCCGCTTTCATCCCGGCTGCTCGCGTAATCTCGGTCAATTTTCGATATGTCTCTCTCTCCTCTTCACTCAAGTGCTTGTCTGGCCACTTGAAGTCGTGACCTCCATCACCTGGAACCGCAGACGCGGGTTGGAACGTCTCGAGTGTCAGCGAAGAGATGGTGACGGATCGACCTTCAATCGGTCGAGGAAGGGGCTTGTTTTCTCGTGCGTATTCATGTAATGGTTTGCCATCCATCTTGAGAGCCGAGAAAATCGGTGGGACTTGGACGATAGGACCCCTGAAACGGTCGAGCTTCGCTTCGAGGATTTCTCGAGTGATGTGTTTCCAGGGAGCAGTGGAGAGAACAGGACCTTCGGAGTCGAAAGTGGTGGTGCTGCAGCCGAGGAGGCCGGTGGCAACGTATTCCTGGGAAAGGTGGTTTGCTCGTCAGGCGCTGCACTCATTGTTCATATTGTAAAGGAGCGGTCTATCCAACTCACCTTTGGTCCCATGAGGTAGTCTTGCAGCAATTTCGTCCCTCTTCCGACACCGATGACTATAGTATACCCGGGCTCTTCGTCAGTTTTGAGCTTCGTAAACCTCCTCGCCAGCACATTGCCGCACCGACACGCCACTAGGACTCACCAAGCACGCCATCAGCCAACGGATCCAGTGTTCCTCCCTGTCCAATCTTAAGACCCCCCTTCTTCTTCTTCTTCTGCTTCTTGCTCTCTGCTGTCATGGGCTCATTGGGATCGTGGAATAATCTCGATTCGCACAACAAGGGCTTGATCATGTCGATGACTTTCATGCTGTGACGACAACCAATATCAAAAGGAGAAGCGTTAATGAGAGAATCCTGTGCTGTGATGGAGGAAGTGAGGGTATGTGAGGACGAGCGGCTTACGACGTAGGCCCCGAAGGCTTATCAATGGGGAACAATCCATTCAGTGGAAACTCAGCAAACTTGGGTGCTTTAGGCATGGCGGGGAGCTGTTGATGATGTCGGATAATTGTATTTGATTTCTGATATGGCGTGTCTCGCGTGCCGAAGAGGTGTAGAAAGTCTATGCTGACGAGGGTAATTGTTACTGGGGTGGACTTTTTCAAGGTGACGCTCTGAAATCGGTCACCTTGTATCTGACGCGATCTTACTTTGCTGGGATATCAGTAATTTAATTTGGGAAGCGCTTGGCTGAATCTGCCCGCGCACGTGACTGGGTATGACGGAACGCACGCCACCAATGACAACACATGGGGAAGGGAAAGCTTGATCGTATATCACTCAGAGTGGGGCACGATGAAGAAGACTATGGACTAACAGAAACATACACTAAGATCTGCGTGTACCTCACAGTCTGTCTTATTGCCCTTGATGCCGTGCCGTCGCTCGAGGATTGCACTCTGAAAGGAAAAAGGCGGCTTCCTCTTCTTAACAATCTCTGCCCTGACCTGCCACCCCCTTCCACTCGGACATTTCACTGCCCCTCTCCATCGACCACCACACGGTAAACGAGTTCCACCTGACTATCTGCCTGACACATCATCCATCTCTGTTCTCTCAGCAAATCCACAGTTCTCGCCACTTTATCACCTTGCATCATCTTCGGTAATCTTCCTAGTGGCGATTTTCCCTCCCAGTCCAGCACCTTCTGATTTTTATCCTCTTTAGTTAACGCATTCTCTGCCTGGCTTAATAACGACGCAAGTGCAATGAAAGTCCCTGTCCTTCCAACACCGGCAGAGCAATGTACCCAGACTTCGGCGTCGTCCAACGTTTTACGTAGCTTCTCGGTGCTGCGGATAAGTCGCCGGAGAGCTGAGACGGATGTGGCGGCGGGAGTGCCGAAATCAGGCCAGGCAAAGAAGGAGAAATGCCAGAGTAGCATATCGCCTGGGTCGAATGACGCAGATGAAATTCGGTTTTTTTCCCACGGTTCGTCACTTGTACTAGATGTCGATGTAGTCGTTGATTGTTTCGATATCGGCAGTGTTGCAGCGGATTGAACTTCACTCCGACTCTTCGATGCTGTCTCAGACTCGCCACCATTATTTCCCCTTCCCTTCATCCTCATCCTAACAAGCGTCCTAGTCGCTTCAATTTCGGAAAACGTCTCGATTTCAAACGTCTTCAATTCGATTGCTTCATGAGAATCTCGCAGTTCCTTTGGTGGTTTGATGAGAAGAGATGAGTTGACGGATTGGGGGAGATAGGGATCGGCTTTCACTGTGCCTTTTTCGATATGAGGCGTTAGTTGGACGATTATGGCGTGTCTGAGAGGTTTTTGCCTGGGGTTAGTTTGAGTAAAGCAGCTGGTGGTGCTCATGCTGTTGGATTGCGAGGCAGCGGTCGGGAGAATAGAAGAGAGGATTTGGTTGCGTTGGGATGTAGCGGTTTGATGATAGATCGCCAGAAGAAAGGTGTAGAATGTGGACGGGAGTGGTGCCTGTTGCGACGAGCGACATGCAGAATTCAATTCAAAAGTGAAAGAAGCAAAAGGAATCAGCACAAACAAGTGAAAGAAAGGAAATAGGTTAGTGCTTAACAGGATTTAAATGGCCTATTTGCTCCTACTTACTTGTGAGGCCACCCACCAATTCGCCGTCTCGTCAAAGACCACATTGGCATTCAAGTAAAGCATTGCATTATCGTCGTTCTGATTCTCTTTTGCACCATTTTCCGCCCTCCCACCAGCTGTCGATTCTCTTGAATTAATCGCCTCCCCACTTCTCGCCGCCGCCGTCGTCTTCACAGGCACTCTGACAGCGGTCCGATCATAAGCGAATATATCCCCATATCGATTCTCATGACTCCCTTCCCAGCTTCTCTGAATGCTATACCATTCCGCGCACCTTTCTTCAAAGCGGTGAGGATCTGAGAATGGACGATCGGGGAAGAGGGAGTGGATCGTCTCGGGTGGGGCGTGGAGAAGAGAGCGGGGGAGGAGGGAGGGCAGGTTGCCAGAAGGTCGGGGTCGAGACGAGGAAGAAGGGGATCGACGGAGCGTAGCACGTGCGACAGAGTGTCGGACTTGTTCACGGATGGAGAGGACGTTGTGGATTTCCGCAAGTGATGGAGAAGGATGAGAGGGCATGTTGGGAGATGGCATAGTTTGAGGGGGGGAGGGGAAAGGTGCTGTGGTTTGGTTCTCGTGGCTGAGCCGACACCGGGTATGTTCCACGGAGTATGACGAGGAGAATGAGAACGTTGAGCAGGATACTAGTTGTTGTACGACTGTTGTTTGTATTGTCGTTGTCGTATCGTAATCTAGATGATGTATACTGACTTCGGTGTCCAAGAGGCCTTCCATCGTACTAGATAGAGATCACAAATCGGTGACCCGCCTCCTTCACCGTCCTTCGCTATCCCCTTCTTTCATGACCGCCACGGAAGAGCCCTGCTCTCTTCTTTCCCTATCCCTTTGCGACAGATCGTCATTTCAGTTTGCCCGTGAGGGGTCTACTACGTCAGCAAAAAGTGCCGGACCCGGGATCCGGAGTCCCCCTTAGATCAATTGACACTCAAATCGCACAACCCCAAAATTGTTCACGTGAAAAACACAGCCCGATGGGCAAGGGGGTTTCTGGGGGTTGGGGGGCTGTAGACCGGGGACAGTGGCCAATGCAGCCAACGGCCAGAGACGCGAAACACGGCACATTAGATGGGTGAGGAATAGATTGAATTGCGGGAGAGTCGAACGCGGGACGGGTATTGGCGCCATGACCCGTCCCTCACTCCGTGCTGTAATTCCTTGAGACACTGAGGATGTTGCTGTTGTTTACCTTTCAAACCGGTTCTTCATCTCTCCGTTCCCCCTTCCTTCCGAAACAGGGGGGGTCATCACTGCATGTCCCGAGACTGCCCTCTGTTCTTTTGCCTTCTCTCTTTGGCGCCTGGCACAGCCTTACCGTCTTCCATCCACTCTTTGCCTCTGGCACCACGCTGTTTGCTTTTCGCTTCCCTTTCCCGTGTAGCGTTCCACTGCTCCTCGCGGCGAGACAGCGCGACTCCTTATTTTTTTTTTGGTTTCTCTTTCTCTTGTTTCCCTTCCCCCAAGTTCCCGCGCGCGTGCCCCTAAAATACGAACAATCAACAATTTTCTTCGTGTCTTTCCTCTCTTCTGACGCCCTTCCCCCCATTCCCTACTCCCCCCTAGCCCCCTTTCCCCCACTCCTATTTCCATCCCGCCTCCCGACGCCCTGTCTTTGACTCTGTTTCTTGACGCCGTCGCTTCATTGCCGTCGTTCCTCGTCGTTCGTTATCCTTTCGTTGTCGTCTCGTTGGGTTCCAGGAGAGGAGTGAACGTCTTGCCATGTAGTGAATCATCCATCTATCCAGGCGGTCTATGCATCCATCTACCCATGAGAATCCATCCATCCACCAATCATCATCATCATCATCATCATCATCCTTTGGTCTCGACATCGTTTCAGTTCAGTCCATAAAATCAAACGAATTGCATGCAACAGTTAGATTTGACCATCGATTTTCGTCCCCGCCGGATCGTTCAATAGACTTGCGACGCGTGACGATCGACAACGACGACCGACAGCAACGACGATAAACGACATAGACCAAGATCTTAGTAAAGAGAGGTCTGAGTAGATATAGGCCGTAAAGCAAGATATCAGGAAGGAAAGAAAGGAAAAGGAAAGAAGGACATTACACACGCCCACAATGGCGTCATACAATACTGTCCCGAATAACGGTCATGGTGGTGGTTATGGAGCTGCCGGTGGACAAGATTACCCGATGGTGAGTGTTTCTGGCTTGTGTGTCTTTCGTTGTCCTCCTTTGGTCTCCGGTTTTTGGGTTGTACAGGTAGTTTGGTCTCCCCTTGGTCGTGCTGTGGATATTGGTTTGAATTTTATCTTGGGACCGTGCAATCTCTTGAAGACCCTTCTTCCGCAATTTCGTGGTTTAGTGGGTGCCTATTGGACGAATGTGGAGGTCCAGGACTCTCAATCAGGGATGATTCGAAGTAAAATTCAGCGATGCTGCTGCCGGAGGCGGTGCAGGTGGTCGTCGTCATTGTCACGGTCCATCTTCTCATTTACTGATCGCAATAAATACCTCTTTTATCCTTTGTCCGTTTTCTCTCGCCTGCTTTTCCCTGAAAATGCGCAAAAACAATAATCCAATTCCCTCATCTCTCGTGCAGCAAAATGTCGGCAACCAATACCAACAACAGCCATACGGTAACAACCCATACGGCGCCGGTGATTCGGCCGGTAATTATAGCGACGAGCCTCTTTCGGGCCAGAACCAGGGCCAGAAATGTGAGTATATTTTGTCTTTTCATTTGTCTACTGGAGAACAAGGAGGCGGGAATCGTGTCTGTCGATCGGTTTCGCCCATCTCGAAGCGATCAGCAGGAACGTGGGCCGACGAGGGTCCGGTGGGTTAGGAAAGGAAGAAAGTGGGACGGGAGAAAGGAAGAAGAAAGAGATGGCGGCATTGTGCTCGTGGTCAAGGCTGTCGGCCGGTTCAAAACAACATACTCTGGAATAAAGGCAAACAGAAGAACAACGACGTTGAGGAAATAGCACCGTTATCACACCGCAACGTTGGAAAGCAAGGGATGGATAGGAGGAAAAGACTGGGGGACGTGGCGACTCTTTGCACTCCGATGTATCTCTCACCGCGAATGCTTTCAATCGCTTCATAGCCGTCTCGTTTCTGACCACCTTACCCTTTTCTCTCCCGCCTCTCCCTACCTTTATCATTCCCCTTCTCTCTCGCTCGGTCGCCTCGCTCCTCAAAATTGATAGACGCCTTCGGCAATGGATCCGCTGCAGCTCCCAAGAAGAAGCGCAACAAGTGGCTCTGGATCGGCCTCCCCATCCTCTTGATCTGTATCATCGTCGCCGCCGTCGTTGGCGGTGTCGTCGGTTCGCGTAGCAGCAAAAACAATGACAGCACTAGCACTTCGAGCAACAATGGGAACTCCGCTTCGACTTCCGATGGATCTCATTCATCTCAGAATGGTGCATCCGGTAACGCTGGTATTGGTTCCACCGCTACCGGCGCGAACGGAAACAACGACGTTTACCTTGCCATTGCTACCGACTCGGACTACATGCTGCCTCAGTACCCAACTGCGACGGTCACCTCAGGATACGTCGCACCAACCTCTCTCTCGAACGCTGCCGCTTCTTGGCCCAAGGATCCTTCACCACCCAGTGGAACCGGTAGCCCTCGGGCTCACCCTCGACTGATCGCACCGCAGTACAAGTGGGACGCGCTCACCGGCGGTCTCATCGGCAAGAACCCTTACTTCAAGTTCTGGAACGAGACCATTGTGAACAACGCGAGCAGCACGCTCAACGACCCGGTTCAACCTTACACCACCGATGGTGGTCTTTCGGGTTCGGGTGTACTCGACCCGGCTAGAAGCATCAAGTTGAAGATCAAGAACTGGGCTTACGCTTATCGAGTCACCAATAACACTGCCTACGCTACCCGAGTTTGGGAGGAGATCCAGAACGCGGCAGGTAACGGCACGAACTCGTTCGGTGCCAACGATAACACGAAATGGAACCCTGCTCACTTCTTGGACCTTGCTGAATTCACCAACGCTTTCGCGATCGCTTATGACTGGCTGTACGATTACTGGTCTGCCGAGCAAAAGACTGCGATCATGTGGTCTATCCTCAACCTCGGTCTTCACCATGGCTACCTCTCACTGACAGGTGATTCTTCCGCTAGCACTTACTACTGGTGGACGGGTAACCCGAATGAAATCAATGGTAACTGGAACTGTGTCTGTAACGGTGGAATGACTCTCGGTGCACTCGCCATTCTCGGCGATGACCCGTCTGGAATGGCAGAGAGGATCCTCGCATTGACAGTCCCCAACGCGAAAGCCAACTGCTTGAAAGGCGTTCACCCGGATGGTACCTGGGCCGAGACTGCCAACTACTGGTACTTCGGCACCACTGGTGCCGCCGAGATGGTATCTGCGCTCACGACGGCCCTCGGAGACGATCAAGGTATGATGGACTCCGCACCTCAGTGGAACTTGACCTCGGCCTACCACATGCACGTCCAAGGTCACACCTCGCTCTTCAACTACGGTGACCATGGACCGAACAAGTACTCTGCCACCGCTAACTCGCTCATGCTTTGGGCGAACATCTTCGATCAACCCCGATACGCTCTTTACCAACGAGACAGATACGACTCCGCTGAACCTTGGTCTATGTTCTGGTATGATCCTTCATACACTGGTGCTTGGTGGGACGGTATGCCATTGGACGGATACTTTGATTACTGGGATGATGAATGGGCCGCTTCGCGAGACCAGTGGACGAACACTAACGGTCTTTACTGGGCCATGAAGTCTGGAAGCCTTCAAAACCATCAGACTCACGGTGACGTCGACTTCGGAGATTTCGTCATTGACGCTCTTGGTCAGCGATGGGCCGGCGAACTTGGTTCAGGTCAATACCTCTCCGACCACTACTTCTACAGCGAGGCTCAGAACTCGGAACGATGGCTTTACTACCGAAAGGCAACTGAGGGTCAGAACACGATCCTGTACAATTACGCCAACCAAAACGTCGAGGCGAACGCGACTTCCAACTTTGGTACTACTGGTGAAGCCCAGGGTGCTGCTCCTGGATTCACTGTTCCCAGCGGTTCTTCTGCTTTCTTCACTGCCGATCTCACCGAGGCTTACAATGGGACTTCCATCAAGCGAGGTATCCGATTCGTCAACGACCGAAAGGAGATCCTTCTCCAAGATGACATCTCGGGTGCTAACAACGACGTCATGTGGCGAGTGCACACGAACGCGACCGTCAGCCTGTCGAACGGTGACAAAACCGCCTCGCTCGCTCTCGGTGGTGAGACTCTGACTGTCACCATCGTGCAAGGACCCTCCAGCGCTGTCTTCACGACTATGGGTGCCACTCCTTTGCCGCAAAGCCCACCTGTTCCTACCGGCCCCGAAGATGCCAACCAGGAGAACCCGGGCGTCACTGTCCTTGTCATCGACATCCCCAATGGAAACAGCGGCCAAGCCTTCACTCTTCAAACTCTGTGGGCCCCTCAACACAGCGGTTCGGCTAGCAGCAGCTATAGCCCGCCGAACGTTGGAATCGATGCCTGGACGACCACATCGCACAATAACTAGAGTGAACGGGTGTACCCCCTCTTCGCTTTCAACCTCACGATCCCCCTTCTCTCGCTCTCTTTCTTTTACGACCTTTTCATCACATTGTGGACGCATCAGATATCTCCCAAGGACGATCCGGCACTCGTTTTGACATACTTTACTTAACAATCGTTTGATCAGGCTTCATGACCCGGGACCAATTCAAAAGGATCTACCTCGTAACACCCGTTTGCAATCCCATGTATGTTCCTGCCATGACTCTATATCTGAATGAATACGAACACCTTCGTTACCTAGCGTGAGCTCTATCCTGGACCAGGACCCCTCCCCGCCCCTCCCTTCTGCTTCCATCCACCGTTCCTTCTCAACAGAATTCCTTTCGACGTCGTAAATGAAATGCCGAGAAAGAATCATGTAAAACCTGCCGTGACTTGTATAGCATGTAAATCGACTTGATGATTAGAAGATGGAATCTCACTAATGTCTCGAGATCATCGTCATACGTAGCTTGGTCCAACAGTTACAAGCATTAATATTTCAATTGCACCCAAACCATTGGAGTCCCTAGGATCCTCTCCCATTTGATGGGAAAAGGGGGATATCGGAATCAAAATCTGTGTGCAAGGGAAGGGTTGAGAAGGATGGTTGTCGAACCGCGAAGCGAAGTTTTTGGGGTTCTTGATATTTGCCCCATGAGAATCAGCTACTCAGACCGAATCTCGCACTTATATTTATCCTGGCAACAAGTCCATTCTTAGGCGAAGGGTGATGGATGAGGGGGAAGAATCCCCTGCATCGGTGCAGTACAGATTGGATTGTTCGGACGCGACCTGATGCATCCTTCTCTGATCCTTTGGCAGAAGGGGAAATCCTTGCGTACAAACTGAAGATGCGTTTCTGGTTTTGGTTCCTGAAGCTAGAACAACAGACTATCCTTTAATCTCAAAGGTCAAATTCGCCTGGATCTCTGTTCCAATTAGGATAGTTTCCTCTTTCGTTCGGCGTTGGGGGTTCTTTCGGGTTTCGGGGAGAGAGGGGGGGGGGG
>JANGFI010001882.1:7210-22383 GCA_025758705.1 Goffeauzyma gilvescens | reverse complement strand
GGGGGGGGGGGGGGGAGCACGCGCAGCGATACGCCACGCATTGCCTTAAGCGACGGCAAGAATTCGGAGTCAGGCGTCGCGTCGAAGGGGGGGGGGGGAGGGGGCAGGGGAACGCAGAATAGATAGCGTGTGAAAGAGAGCTGAACAAGGGGGGATGGACGATGACAATGAAGATGGATAGAGCAAGACATCCTCAGACACAATGTATTAAAAGTACCAGCACCGACATCACCGCTCCCAGAACCAGGGAGTTTGTTCACCTGGCCGGTCTTCTTTTCAGATTGCATCCACTAGATCAAATTATCTGAGTCGTTTCAACGATCTGCGGGCCCCCTCTTCCTCTCCCTTTGTCCCCTACTCACTCACTCTCTTTCTTCCGTTCTCAGTTACTGGAACTTTGAATCTCTACGACTCTCTTTTTGGTCTATCATATTCGGAGCGAGACCGTGTATCTTGTCATAAAGTCATTGAATCACCATTGAAAAATGCCATCCGTAATCGTCGTGACTGGCAAGGAGGTCGACTGTCTTCTGTCCGATCCAACAGTTCTTTCCTCGGCTATCGCTGATCAACGTCAGCTCTTCATCGACTTCCACATCGCCAACACTACTGCCCCTCAGCATGCTCAACCTGGACCCATCCAGATTCCTCATCGAATGACGGTTGTCTCTGCCAATCACAAAGTATTGTTCATGCCAAGTCGATATGCGGGAGAAGGTGAGGCTTCAGCCGGTACGACGGGGATTAAAGTTGTCAGTGTGCCTACGAGAAGCGGGGATCAGAGTGGGCTGCCAGGAACGACGATGGTGTTGGATGAAGAGACGGGAGGTTTGAAAGGGATCGTTAATTCTAGAAAATTGACTGCTGTTCGGAATGCATGTGGTGAGTAACGTGCTCTCTTCTCTCTTATAGCAGAGGTTTCGCCGATATCGTCAGCTGAATCCGTTTCCAAACGCATTGCCCACTAGGATCCGCGTTATTCTGCTCTCTCTTCCACCCGTTCCAGAAGACCGAAGACGTGACCGCGGGACCCAAGAAGCTGGTCATCTTTGGATCTGGTCAACAAGCACAGCTTCACGCTCTTGTCCTGCATTCAAACTATCGCATCACATTGAAAGAAATCGTCATCGTAGGCCGGTCACATACATCTCGCCTGTCCAGACTTGTTTCCGAGCTAAACACAATGTTGGGTGGCAGTTGCGCGGTGTCCTTCCTCACCGATTCCCCTGAAACAACCTTGGGGGACGCCGACATTATTATCACTTGCACGCCATCGACGGAGCCTCTATTCGATTCTCGCTCCGTCCAAAAGGGTACCATCTTGTGCCTCATCGGCTCATACCAACCCCACATGCAGGAAATCGATCAATCCCTTGTAGCAAGAGCAGGAACGATCGTTGTCGATAGTAAAGCAGCATGTCTGAAAGAAGCGGGTGAGCTCATCATGGCGAAAAAGGGAGAAGACGATCTGGTTGAGATTGGAGATCTGCTGCAGAGGCAGGCACAGATCTCGATATCGGAAGATGTCAGGATTTATAAGTCAGTTGGGGTCGGAATTCAGGATGTTGCGATTGCGAAATCTATACTCGAGTTGGCAGGACAACGCGGCTTAGGTACAACGGTAGAAGATTACGATGAGTAGAAGGATGCAAATGGTATTGATTGAGTGAATGCATCGTGGTCATGGGGCGATCAAATGGGGAAGCGGCGTTGAGTAGCTGTCTTTCATGGCCCCGGGAAAAGCTTCAGAGCCGATTGCAGCGGTGGAACAAAGTTGTAGGAATCACGATTGTAGTTCGCAATTCCCACCAACCAAGCTTCGGAAATCGAACATAGGGACACATGTCGTCCTATGACTTCCAGTCATACACGAAGTACCGATGGTTGATCGCGACGGGAGAGAGCCAAGCAAGGTTTCTTTTGTCACACCCTGCTAAGCTTGAATATTATCTATGTTCGCGAAGCATGATATGAATCATGCCTCCATTCAGCATCCATAGTGGTATTAAGTTGAACAAATATCACGAGTCAATATCGGCCAGGTCGACTCGGCTCCAATCTACTTGCTGCCTATCTCTTCCACCAAACATCTTCCCGACATCAAAGGCGACCAACGGCGTCACTGAAGGTCTTCCATGAGCGCAGATGAATGGATGAGAGCAATTCGATAGACGTTGAATGAGACGTTTACACTGAAGAATTGTGAGCTCATCGTTGAACATTATGGCACCTGTGATATTCAACAGCCACACCATCAATCAGGAATATGTTAGCAAGAGGAAATCAGAGCCAGTGAAACAAGAAACAAGGTGCACTACAAAAACTCACCTCGACAAGCGCGAGAATTGATCAGGTCTAGTATCCTCGCCGGCATCCACCTCATGATCGCAGTTTCGTCCCAATTGGTTCCACTTTTTTCCAGTTTCTGTGCAAGCGCCGTGACCGCCTTCAAACCCTGTTGTTCGAGAAACCCGAGATAGGTCGTGATGATCTGTTTGACTTCTTTCGCACTGTTCCCCGCCAACCTCTTTGACAATATTGCTGGAACGGCTGTCACTTTAATCTGACAAAGACCCGTCTCCGGATCAGGCGGAGCCAATTCAGCGTCATCGAGTACGATGTGGATCCCCCATCGGTTGAATACGGTGATGTATTGACGATGGTTGCGGAGGCTTTGGATTTCTCCAGATGACAGGAGAAAATGATGATGATTCATTCCCAAGTCATGTATCTCGATATTGTAATTCGCGAAACCCTGACAAAGTTCGTGGAGGAATCGTTCCACTCGAATTCGCTCGTCCACGGCATGTTGGTCAAAGACGATGAGAACACTGCTCTCGGTCGACGCAGGTGCTGTGCAAACAATGAACTTGCGATCGAGTTGACCGATGACAGAAGCTTGGGCGAGTTGATCTCGATTGAGATTGACGGTTTCCAAATCGCTAGAAGGGTCCTGCAATTGTTCATTCCGCTTTCCGAGAGACGATTGACCTTGATCATGCCTCCCGTCCGGGTCGTAGATTCTGCGGATCGGTGGTGGTACGAGAGAAGGGATGCATTGGGTCCTGTCGAGGAAGATTCGATTGGTTGGCTCCTGGAAGGAGTTTTCATGCGATTAGCTCTGCAGCAGCCATTACGCATGCGCCAAGGGGACGGGGGGAGGGGACCCGAAGCTCACCATCCATGCACTCTTCAGCCACTCGGGTGCATTCTGGACCTTCTCCCCTGCCTGGCCTAATTGCAAGCTCAAACGACCACTAGTCAGCTCGAACATTGGCGGCTGTCGGATCGATTCAATTGGGACTCCAGTGAAATTTTCACAATCCTCCTGCGCTCGACTGTTCCACTTCGACTCCAAAGGTTTATCCTGTATCGCCTTGTTCTGGCTCAAAGTTGTTGGTCGGGTATTGAAGCGGCTGGAAGGACGGGGAGGTGTGGGATTCGAAGTTGAAATTCGCCTTTGTTCCGGCTTGAAGCCTCCAGTAGCCAGGGCGTCATCGATGACTGTTGTTAACACTCGACCGATGTGGTCGTGGTCCTGGACGAGTAAACGTGTCAGAGATCGACTGTATGGTAATGAGGAAACAACAAAAGGAAGAGGAGCCAGCAACACACCTCGAATCCGATCTCCCTTTTCCTTGGCCCCAGCCCTAGATCCATTCTCCTCGTCTCCACCTGTACTTTGATCACGTAGACCGGCTTGAGATACACCGCATTTCTCGGTGACCCTCTTCCTCCCATCCTTCCACCACTAGCATTGTCATCCCTCCCAAAGTCCGTCCTCTGAAACCTCTTTTCAATCGTTCTCTGTATCTCGCGGTCTTTCAGAGGAAAGTTGTTCACAAATAGGTATTGGTGCGCTTTAGTGGTATGTCCGACGAAGCTGACGAAACCGTCAACCCGAACATCGTCTGCCCAGAGGTGGATCTCTTTCACATCTTTGACGAGGGTCCTCCCAAAGAGTGCTTGAAAAGTCTTGACTGGTGAATCCGTCTTCGGCACCGTGAGGACCCTTTTCATTTGCCTTCCGGATGGTTCGCTGAGACCACCTTGTGTTTCGAGGTTGAGCGTGAATGCTACCTCTGGAAAAGCTAGCGCGATCGTTTCGACGACTTTGCGACAAGCTGATAGCTCCGCAGATGAGGCAGCTTTCTCGTTGTCGTTCATGTCAGAAATAAAAGGTGCACTCGATAGGATTTGAGCGCGACGGACAGGTATCTGCAGAGGGTTCGTGCAAGATCATTAGCAAGCATCCTGGCACAGTCCTGCAACGTCGGCAGCAAGACAAGAACCCCGGCTCACATTGAAGAATAGATCTTTCACAGTCACGTTCGTCCCCGTCGACGACCGTTCATACTTTCTTGAAGGACCGCATGAGATAAGGGTACCACCCTGTGAGAAGCAAAAGGCATCAGAATGACATTCGTTCTCCTCGACGGAACGAGCTTAGTGATCAAGGAGACTAACTTTGATGACCTTCGCGAAAGAGTGTTTCTCGGATTCGTGTTTGGAGTTTATTTCGATGAGGGAGAGAGTTGCGATAGAAGCCAGAGCTGAAAAGAGGGAGGCAATGAGATTCGAAAGGTGATACGACGGGCATGAGAGAGGAATATAGGGCTTTGACGTACCTTCACCTCTGAAGCCATAAGTAGAGACACCCTCGAGGCTGGAGAGGTCGGTCGCCTTCGATGTGGCTGGCCGAGACAGAGATAATGAGTGGCAGAATCGGTCAGCTTTGTCCAGTAATATGATTTTATGTCATCCTTTTCCTGTTCAGTGAGAACTACCTTCACCCACCATAGCGACCACCCACCACCTCGACCGTCTTCCTATCCATTCCTACACCATTGTCACCGACCGTCACACCCCATCTCTCCAAGTTGACGGAGCACTCGATCCGACTCGCCGAAGCGTCCAAGGCATTCTGGATCAACTCTGAGAGTACGTCACTCAAGCTAGTGATATGGATAGTCGACCGAATTTGAGATATCGTGGTATTTTCTAGGAGTTGGACGTCATGGAAGCGAGAGACCATGGTCAGGGTTCGGTGGAGTTCATGGCTGGATAGAAGGGTTGAGGGGGACAAACGTTGCAGATGGTATGTGGCTGCTTGTTTGTATCTCCTTTCAATGGCACAGTTCCGTTCATTCTTGTGTTATGGATGACGGACGATGAGAACTACCACGAAATCGTTTGTCGAACGTCTTTACACCTCCCCTCCCTTTCTTCCGCCGCGCGTATTCGTCACCGCGCCAAGCCCCGACGTTCTCTCCATCGCGTCGTCACGAACTGACAGTGTTGGAAACATTCAGTTAATCGTTTCCTCCGGAAGTCACTTCGTATGCATCTAATTGTAATGTATACATCGTCATCACGTCGCGCTAATCATGCAGATTCAACCTGACTTGAGTTCATTCTTGCTCTTCTTCCTACAAATTGCCTTCCGCTCTCTCTTCCAAGCAAGCTCGACTTGGCTCCATTCCCTCACTGTCCCTGAGTTCCAAACACCCGGCTTAACAACATCTTTTCCAACACGTCCGATCCTGGCGTCTTGGTGATGATCCTCGGCGTTCCCTTGGTCTGTGCCAGATCTTCTCCCACCTTGTCTTTATTGCCAGCGACAGACTTCCCATCAGAAGCTCCCCCTTTGGTCCTGGTGAAAGATTCTTCACCTGTTCCTCTTCGATCAACCACACACATCCCTCTTGTATACTCGCCTGTACGTTCGATCTTGAACAGCCGATGTTGGACGTCCCATCCATCTTCTTCACCGAGGACGCCATTAATCGGGTCTTCCTCGGTTACGCCTGACGCGATCGCATACCAAACTGCAACGGGGTCGTGCATCTCCATGGCATCTTCGAGTTGGAAAGCTTTCATCAACCCTCGGACTCGGATAAGCATAGCAGTCGTGAACTCTTGGAGAGGAGTTAAGGGTGATTTGTTGGGCACCTCGAGGTCGTGAACGAGCTTGTCAAAGTCGATCGTGTGAGGCGTGGTCAGATCCAGGGGCGCCATGGAGAGTGGAAACAAGTTTCGCTCGACGGCATCGAGGAGGTTCTGGGCGGCGTACTGGGGTGATAGCCAAGTGAAGACTTGCATGTCAGTTGTTTGTCTTATGCACGGTTCTTTTTTGCTCCAAAACAGTACATCAGGACTCACGGGATCAGCAAACGAGTTGAATTCAGCACTTGGTGTCGTGTTCCCCGGTACATCCAGCGCTCCACCCATCCAAACGACCTCTCTTACTTTCCCAAACGTCTCCGGATCCTTATCGATGGCTAAAGACAAATTTCCCACAGGCCCCAATGCAATGATCGTGATACTCCCCTCTGGCTCGGATGCGAGTAAGTCTAGTATGACTTCATGAGCCGGTTTCGTGCTGATCTCGAGGAACTCGTGTTCCTCTCCTTGCAAAAGCGGTGGTGGTGTGAAATGAGGATGAGACGTCGAGATGTTTGACAGTCCATCTTCACCGTGAAAGTAGGCTGCGGTGCTCTTACTCCCTCCTACGGGTTCATCGACACCGAGAGCAAGTACAGTCTTCTTTCCCTGCTCTTTCGCGGCTTTGAGGGCGGGGTATCGATCAAGAGCACTAGGTTCTGCTTCGACTTCTCGAGCAAGAGACCCGTAGATCTTTAAGAGGTTGGAGTAGGCCATGTCCGCGTGAGTGTTCCCGAATGTGATGGTGATTCCGACAACTTCGACTTCGGGTGAGGCGAGAGCCAGGAGGATGGCAAGAACATCGTCCACTCCGGGATCGGTGTCGATGATGATCTTCTTGGGGGACATGAGGACAGGAAGATGGCGATATCGATGAATAGTGGTGTTTGTAGTCGATATAGAGGGCGGTATGACAACGCTTGGTTGGCAGAGTGTGGTTTCTGGCAGTGGGTTAGGGCGTTGCAAGAAGAGTGAAATCTTGATGATGGATTTCACTTCCCCGTCAGATCTTTAAGCTTGTAAGTTGTGAATATATATCCCTTTGTCGAATAAGCATCGTACTCGCTTGACAACCGGCTCCACCAGTCGAGGTGACAGCACTTCGGTTCGCTAAAAGGTCGACCAGGTGTACCAAAGAATGCATGACCCACACTCCAAATCGATTCGACAAATCAAGCGAGCGCACCACGTCAGGTGTCCTCGCAAAGATAAGTAAAGTCATCCCCGTCGCGCCAATACGTAATATTGCCCTGGTTCTCGCTCCGCTAAAGGGGACAAGTGCGGATCCGGACAAGACCGATAGATAAGAGGACAAAAGGAAAAAGGGGGGGGGGGGGTTTCGAATTGAGGTGATTTGATTGGGACAGGGAGTGGCGGAGAGGAATTGCATTTATCCTTCGATTTGGGTCTACAAGAAAGTGATAAGACATACTGGTACCAAGAAATGGAAACGAAAAGTAAAGGTACAGAACACCGATTCAAGATGTGAAGAAGTAGAAGCAACATCCTTCTCTCTGCTCTCAAATCTTTAATGTCCGTTGCTAACCTGACTCTTCTTCTCCTTCTCGAGCCTCAACTCGACCTCCAAAAAGTTGGTAACTCCCGGGTTAACGAGCAACGCCTGACCCTTCTCCTCGCTGAACGGCAAGATCGGGAGTCGGGGGGATCCACCATATCCTCGGGTCTTTTCGAGGAACCACTTCGTACCGGGGATACCGGCGGGAATGAATGCCCAGTCGGCTTCAGAGGCGAGACCTTGGAGTGCAAGAGCGGATTCGAGGAGAGCGGGGTCCGAAGAGGAGTTGGATTTGAGTGCGGAAGAGAGTTCGAAGACTTTGGCGAGGGCGTTCTGTGCGAGTGAACCGATGGGAGCGAGTAAAGCAGAAGAAGAGGTGGTATATTGGGTTGATTGTCAGTACGAATTCAGCCAGGATTACATTTGCTTGGGGGTGTCAATACTCACAGGGTAAACGTTTCCGAGACCCATAATAGCTCCGTGACCCTTCCCACCAAGCACAGCCGGCAACATGAAGTCGGCGAATCCACCAAGAGTCAAAAACGGCGCATTCTCATTTCGTCGAGGGTATTGTTTGAGGAACTCAGGTGCAGTCGTGGCTGCTGCAATTCGGGTGAGCTTACCGACTGCACCACAGGTCAGTTTGACACCACAGATGTTGGAGGAATCTTTGGCGATTTGGATGATCAAATCAGAGTCCATGTCAATACCACCGCAAGCGCCAGGGTCTGTGAAGGAGTAATCAAGGAATCGCATAGAAGATGAAAGCACGAGATGAACGAAAAAGGGGTCCAGGGTCAGCAAATGCGACTTTTATCCGAGACGGCCTCATCGCAGGGAAAGCAGAAGAAAGAAGAAGGCAAATGAGACTCACAGTTGTAGATCATGACCGGGATCGGGGAAGCCTCCGCAACATCCACAAAGTACTTGAGCAATGCCTC
Source organism: Goffeauzyma gilvescens (assembly GCA_025758705.1). NCBI lineage: Eukaryota > Fungi > Basidiomycota > Tremellomycetes > Filobasidiales > Filobasidiaceae > Goffeauzyma > Goffeauzyma gilvescens. Next base: position 13,983 of record JANGFI010001882.1, on the reverse strand, counting down.
CCTGTTGAGGGCACCAGCGTAGTATCCAGAGGGAATGACGATTGCGAAATCAGCACCGGCTTCGGCCGCGTCTTTGCAGAGAGAGATGGTGTGCCTGGTTGAGCCGAGACCGCTGTGGGGATGAATGATACAGAAAAGGGTATTATGAGACGTCAGTTTACACTCCGTGTGACTGTAGGTTTGGAACCGCTCGGTGCTTGTAACGACTGTCGACGAATTCGACGATGAGAAAGAGAGAGCAAGAGAGAAGAAGCAAAGCAAGACTCACGTTCCGGCCAAAATCGGCGTCTTCTCCAAACCAGCTTCGTCCAGAGCCTTCCTAGCTTCCAAAAGAAGGACTTTTCGTTCTTCAACAGTAAGGTGGTGAGCCTCGCCCATGGATCCGGAGATGACGGGCCACATGCCGGCTTGGGCAAGACGGACGACGTGGGTTGTGAAGGAGGTGAGGTCTGCGAGTGAGGGTACGGTGGGGAAGGAGCGAGAGGAGAGACAAAGGGGGTGGAGGGGGGGGGGGGGGTGGAGGTCAGCGGGGAGCTCACGGAAAAGAACAGCGCGATTCTCATGGGATTTCCATTTGCGTTGGCCGCACCCAATTCCGTTCGACAAGAACAAAAAGAATAGAGCAAAACAAGGTACTCACCGAGCTCCTCATTAGCGTCGAAGAAGGTAGGGATCGGTGCCCAAACTCCAGGTTGGAGGGGTCGAGAGATTCGGGCAGAGGCAGTCATTTTGCGAAAGGTCTGGTTTCGGTGAGGGATTTAAAGAAATCAATTGGGACGAAGGCAGAAGAGGTCAGAAGTTGAGTCCTCTGTTATGGGGTTTTGTCAAAAAAGACCTGAGATAGCTAGCTATCCTGACTCACTATGTAGAATCTGAGAGAATAGAGAGGTGAGGTGGGAATTCGGAGGAAGATACAATAGATGAGGCTGTGAAGTGGGTCGGGGGTTAGGTTGGGTGACAAGTTATACTCGGAAATATGTTCTTGGTTATATTCTATTGTTGGATGGGATGATTGATTGACTGATTGGCATTGGTTCCCCGGGAGAAAGGGCGTTGGAACCTACGGAGAGACAACCCCGTCCAAATCCGGACGAGCGTGATTTCCCCCCACCCCCAACCCAACTCCCCTTGTGAGGAGGAAGCAGAACCTGTTGAACCGTTCCTTGCAGCCCCAGTAAAGCTTGAGCGCCTGCGGAACTGCACCTGGACCCTATTTCCCATTCCCATTCCCATTTCCATTTTCCAATCCCGTCCAGTTGGGAAACGGGCGGCGGGGATTTCAATTCCTGAGTTAAGCAAGCAAACACTCAGGGGAAGAGGCAAAGGGGTACCGTGCGTGTCGCCGCGCCGGAGCGCGCGGGCTGACAGTTGTCCCGCCACCATCGTTCCCTTCAAATCGGAACAAACACTCCGGGCCGGGGCGGGGGTGCGGGCCGAGGGAGGCGAAGATTGGACTCCCTATTCCGGTCCGAGCGACGGCTATCGACTCTTCCCCCCCCCCCCCCACCCTGGGCTTAGAGCTAATGGCGAGTGAAGAATGTGGACCCTGTTGTACAGCTGTACATCATCAAAACCTTGCTGGGTCGGCTAAGGACTTAAGCGGGGAGGGAAGTGAGGGAAGGGGGGCAGAAAGGGGGGTTTTTCCACCACCACTCTATGCACTGTAGTACTCTGTACGCCCGGGCGGGTCACTTCTGCTGCCGCTCGGGGGTGCGGCTTCCGTAAACCCCGATTGGGAGTCTCTAAGTAGGTAACAGAGACAAATACACGTGAGTGTCGTGTGCGTGGTACGGTATGTGTCGTCCGTAAGGCATCTCTATCTATCTATCTATTTGGCTGACTATTGAAGTTTCCAACCAAAACAAAACAACAAAACACCCCGGAGCGATGACTAACTCATGTGTGGTCAGCTGAAATGACGGACAACGCATTACGTGGCTCAAGATGACTAGGTTTGAATAGCAAAAAGGTAACAGCAACGGAAGAGCGCTGGGTGGTTCGTAATGTAATGCGCATTCTGTATTATGGATGGAGGGCATGCGCGGTGGCGAGTTTGCGTCGGGTGTATATAGATATATATATATATATGCGTGCGTGCGTGCATCGTGTTACATGCTTCGTGCTTTCGGTGCTGGGGTGAGGTCATGATGAGAGGGATAATCGACATGGGTGGGGGATTCGCGAGAAACGAAAAGAAGGAAAAGAAAAGAAAAGAAAAAGGAGATGTAAAATCCACCAGATGATCTCGGATACAACGGGTAAAAGCCTGAGAAGGAAGTCAAGATGAGGTCGTGAGCACAAAGAATTCCGAAAGCAATAAAATCAAAAAAAAAAATAAGGCGGTAAAGACGGCATGGGGCTTCTAGAATGAGAGAAGGAGGAAGTGGATAGAGCCGAGTTGTGGCTGATGGTGAGGAGGAGGAGGAGGAGGAGGAGGAGGAGGAGAAAAGGGGCGGGGGGATGCAAGGGAATTCAAAGGTGGGGTAGATGATAGGATTTTGAACAACGCCCGACGGGTAAACCGATCGATTCAATCCGGACAGCGTATAAGTCGCGATCGTTTCACTCGGAGAATCGAACCTCGTTCTATCGCGTCTTGATTCAGTGATGCTTTCGAAAGGAAGATATTCTGATCATCCCGGTCGAGTTCGACTATGCCCTTCGACGTCGAAGTCAACATTGATCGGCAGCCATGTCGATGCTGGTTGTCCACAGTCTAATCCCAGAGCCCCACCATTGCCTTCGACTTCGATCTCCTGCGCCAACTTGTCGTCTCCCTCTCCTTCCTCTGCCGTCTCTGTCTCATCCTGGCCACTCTCATCCGCCTCCGCACCATGCGGCGTATACACAGTAGTCCTATTCGCTGCTCCTGACCGTTCATAGCTTTCGACAAGATACGCCATATCAGAATGACTATGCGATCGATTCCTCGTCGTCGGCTTCGAAGGGGATAATACCAGTTGTTGCGAGATAGTTGGGCGACGTGAAGATATTCGGGAGGAAGATTTGAGGAGGGATGGAGAACCTCGAGAAGGAGAGATGGGGAGGGGTACCGACTTGGGATCAGGACCGGCGCGTTCGCGTTCACGATCACTGTCGTCTCCCGATTCAACGGAGATAGATGACATCGTGAAGAACGCGACAGGGGGTCGACGGCGATTCGGGCGATCGGCCGTCATCGCAACGTGCGGCAGTGTACTTTGAACGTGTACATGTGCTGCCGAGTCTGCCATGTTCCCTGCGCTCCCGATCTTGGCGAACGATGAAAAGGCTCTTCGAAGTAGAGGTGCCCTTGTCGGAGTCGTCGGTGCGGACAATTTGGTGGTCGGGACGGAGGTCATGCTCGTGTTTGTAGGTTGCTGCCTCTGCAGGTTCAGCCGAGATAGTTCGGATGCATCACCCCTGTCTTCTGATTTGATCCCATCCCCGACTCTTTGCTCGTCTTCGGCGTCAGAGTCCGGCGGCATAGCAAGCGGTGACGACTTTATAATCCTATTCCTAGACTTTGTCGGTGTTGTTAATCTATGACGGTCACTCCTGTTAGACGGTGCCGCATCCGAATCAAAAGCAGCATCATCATCAGACATGTTAAAGACGTCCAATTCCGTTCCGTCACCTTTGACGAGACGTGTTCGACCATGTTGGATTTCTTGACCGACTGTGTCTACACCAGAAGAGTTCGAGGCCGATATTGATAATGGCGGTGTTCCTGGTCTGGACACGGATCTCGCATCACGATCGACTTGAGCGGAAGGTAAGCTGGTGACGGCATCCAAAGAGGCTCGCGTGGACTCTTCCATTGTCATCGTTCCCGGTTTGGAAGTTGGAGATACAACCGGATCTTTCAACTTGGAAACGAACTTCCCAATCGACTTGAACGCAGCCGTTGTCGCTTCGAGGAACGGGAAGGACTGGAAGACATGAACCTGATCGGTATAAAGCTCATGCTGGACTCGAGTGCCCGCTGTTGTGGCTTTATGTGCGAGAAGAGTGATTTCGTCACGGAGAACTTCGGCATCACCCGCTTGGATGAGCATTGGGGGAAGCTTGCTGAGGTCGCCAAATAAGGGTGAGGCATACGGGTGGGTGATATACTGTTTGATTCCTTCTGGGCCGAGATAACAGCCGACGGGGTTGAGGTGGTCTGTGGGGTTGGCAGCAAGCGAGAGATACAAAAGCAACAGGCAAGAGAAGAGAGCAGGAATGGACAAACGGATGCAGGCAACTAGGTCAGCTTGGGAATGCGAGAACGTCGCAGAATTCGGAAACACGAGGCATGGAAGGGAAGTGAATTGAAGGAATGACAATGAAAGAGAAGAAGAAGAAGAGAGGAAGAGGATCTATCGCGACCCTCGACCAAAAGGAAGCTGCCGCGAACTCACCATCCTTTCCTGGCTGAGGAACGACATCAAAAGGAGCATTCTCATCCCAAGATCCACAACTCATTGTCAAATCGACCCACGGACTGAGCAAAACCAATGCTCTCGGCAACCTCTCTGTATAACCCTCATCTCTCAAATACATGGCCATTGCAAGGCAGAGCCCTGCTCCCGCCGAATCACCAACGACGATGATATTGCTCGGGAGAATGTGGAGTGAATCGATCAGGCGGAAATAACCATTAACGACGTCCAAGAGGCCGAGCGGGAATCGATTTTCAGGTGCGAGTCGGTAGTTTAAAGCGAATACGCGAGCATCACATACTTTGGAAAGAGCGATCGTGATCGTGCGATGGGTCGTCGCTTGACCAACATAGTAGGCACCGCCGTGAATGTAGTAGATGACTTTCTCGCTGTGGGGGCGGCGAGGATGATGATGACGACTCGAGCGCGGTAGACTGCTGTCGGTGGAATTTCGTGTAGGTGGCGTCGGCGAAGAGGAGGTGGCAGCAGATGTGGTGGTGGTGCCAGTGTTGGTGATCGACTTGCTCGAAGACCTGCCTCGACTCCGACTACCTCTCGGTGGGGACGTCTTGTGAGAGGTCTCTCCCGCGAGCGTTGCAGAGTCGGACGTATGTGATCCATTCGATTGACTTGCAGTCGCAGTTGCCGGTAACGTATCCTCCCTCTCCATCCTTCTTCTCTTCCTCTCCATCTTCAACCTCTTCCAGACCGATTTCCCGACAATCCATTCACCCGACAACTCTCTTTCCCCTGTCTCTTTCTCGTCCAAATCCTTGAAAAAACCTCTCAACGGCTCCTTTCTCTTCTTGACAACAAACGAAATCGGTGTAACGATCGCATCTGGTGGCAAAGGTAGTAAATGATGTACCGATATCAGTTGTCTAACGAGAGTTATATCCGCTAAACTAGAATGTTGGCCGATATTCCTCATGATAGCCGCAATAACAGTCATTTCGATTCCCCAACTCTTCTTAGGTGGGCCATAGATTGCGTATTTGGTGATACTCCACGTTAGATCAAACCCTTTACGGCCGATAAACCAGCCGAAGTCCCACCAGTTCTTACGACCCCAGGCGAATAACCCTGAGGTGACCGTTAATGGTGCTTCACGTTGAATGAGCGAAAGGTCGACTCGTGAGAGCGGAGGAAGGCGAGGAGAGGAGGTGAGGGGGAAATCAACGGTGTAGGGGAGAAGGAGATCAGAGGCTATCGTCGGAAGTCGACTTTTGTGCGTCTCCGGGGAGTTGGAGTCGGAGAACATGTTGGGCGAGGACGGCAAGCGCAGAGAGCACGGGAAGGCGCAGGATATCGCGAGCGCAGCAAGCTGGAGAATCGGGAAGGAATGTGGGTGTGAATGAAGACGAAGAAAAGGGAAATGCCGGAGAATATTCGGTATTCAGATTCGATTCGGTTCGGTTCGTTGAGGGAGGGGAACGAGGAGAAGAGCTGAGGTTAGGATGGCAATAGCCGTATTTCTTCGTGTCGGTCCCCGTCTCAGCCCCTCTCTCAATCTCTCTTTCGAATGATGTATGTGTGATCCGAGCGACGTCGTGTTTGGAATAAATTTATACGGGGCTAGAGTCTGATCTAACTTGATGCTGTTTTTCCGCGCGTAGTGGGAGTGCTGTCAATCCCTCATTCTACCTCTGGACCGTCGTTCAAATGGCTCAGTTGATCATCGCGACCCAAACTTCCATTGTGATAACATCAATTGAAATGGATGCAGATCTTCTTCGCTCGCTCTGCCCTGGTCCTCTCCAATCCCAATATGATCTGATTCAAATGGCGAGGCTCGTCGGGGTCTTGACTTGTCGAAGTGTATACCGTGTTCGCGTGAGTGTGACGTACTTTGATGTTGTCGTTGTCAACTCGATTCCTTTACTGTACTACACGGTGCTGTATCTTCGGGAGTTGCGCTAACGCATGTACATATCCTTTGTGTCTCACGGCCATTCATTCAAAACGAGGGACTCCACATTGCTCCTTGTCAATGACAGAATGGAAACGACCAGAATTGATCCAAAGTTGCCCATCCCGTCGTTCGGATTGACATGAACCCACCCAACCGTCCAACGAAAGAACCAACGAAACCACCTATCCAACCGGCAAACGAGGAAAGGGGGAAAGAGGGCGGGAGGGGGGGGGGGGGGGGGGGGGGGGGGGGGGGAGTGTCAGGCGAGCGGGGGCTGACTGACTGGCTGGGATTTCTCTATTGCCGCCGCCCCCGCTCTCGACTCCCCCCGCGTTTCCCATTGGAATGGGCGTGGGCGTGGGGGAGTGTGAGTATGAGTTAATGGATGCAGAGAGCCAAAATAAAACTACGTATTTAATTACTCCTTGAATGGAGCTGAGGACAGGACAGGACAGGAC
>JANGFI010001881.1:0-48522 GCA_025758705.1 Goffeauzyma gilvescens | reverse complement strand
GCAATCGCAATCGCAATCGCATGCTCAGAGTGAGGCACAGGCTAACAAGAGTAGACTCCAGGCGAGTGATGTCGGATGGCAGTTCGTTCCGCAGTACTAGTGAGTGTTTCTTTGGCTTTGGCTTTCGCTTTCGCTTTGGCTTTCGCTTTGGCTTTGGCTTTTATTCTTCTGGAGGGGTGGAGGGAAAACCAAGAGGATGCACAGAATGCACAGAATGGAGCAAAAAAGAAAGAAAAAAAACAGATTCACCGGTGAGAAGAAGCAGGAAAGGAGGAACAGAGGACGGGGAAGAGAGCAAATTGCTTCGAAGAAAGGAAGCAGAGGGAAGAGGAAGGGAAGAAGAAAGCCAAGCGAGAAGGCCTTTGTTGTGTGGTCTCGTCTGGTTTCATTCCGTGTTGAGTGGGGTGGGTGGTGGGTGGTGGGTGGTCGTCGTCCACTACCCCCGAGGACGGGCCGGTGGCCGGGTCCTTTTCGTATGAAGGTTCAAGGGTCACGGATGAGATGCGAGGTGTGAGGTGTGCAGGAGAGTGCTGACCGGCGCGATGAGAAAACGGTCTCGGTGCGGGTACGGTGTGGTGCGATGGCCGGCAGTCCACGTCGGAATCAATAGTGGTTGGTTGGCTCTGTGAGAAACCTCCACGGAACAGGCAAGACGGAAGTGGCCAGTAGATGATGCACATCTCCACCTCCGTCTCCTTTCGCTATCTCGAAGAGCACAGTGCGAAGTGATGGTTTCGTAATACGGTGCAAGCAAGCCGAAGGAACATACATACTAACGACCCTTCTTGCCATTCTTTTTCTCTTTTTTTTTTTTTTTTTTTTCTTCCTTTCCCTTTGTTCTTTTCTCACCTTTGCTTGTCTTTCCTCCCTACCCCCTTGTACGTGCCTCCGCTTCGCTTCGCTTCGCTCGCCACAGCACCTTCCTCCACGACTCCCCCCAAAAGCTTCACTGCTTCTACAACAAGCGATCCACCTTCATCCACGGCACCGAGGGTGAAGATGTGACCCCTTGTTTCGGCCAACAAGAGATCCACGACCGAATCACTTCGACCACTTTCAACCACGGTAAAGTGTTTGTCCACAACATCGATTCCCAGTCCTCGATCGCCGGCGGTATCATCATCCAAGTGATTGGTGAGATCCAGAATGGAGCCAAGTGGAGCAAATTCACTCAGACTTTCTTTTTGGCCGAACAACCGAATGGGTACTTTGTTTTGAACGATATCTTCAGGTACTTGAAGGAGGAAGATGGAGATGAAGAGGAGGGGGACGAGGACGAGGAGGACGTCGCTGCGGAGGTCATGGACGAGACCCCGGTGGACACCGTTCCCGCCAGCAAGAAGACCGAGACCGAGACGGAGGCCGAGACCGAGAAAGAGGTTGAGCAGGCTCAGTCGGCCGCCGCCGACGTCGCTGCTGTAAAGGAGGAGATCGAACAGCTTCCCGCTTCAGCCGTCGAAGAGATCAACCGAGAACAAGCTCAACAGGTCGGTGAAGGTGCCGGACCGATCGCAGTGAAAGAAACTGCCACTGCCGCTCCCGTTGCTGCCGTTGAGCACAAGCCAGTCGAGGCCGCCAAGGTTAACAACACCCAGGCAAAGTCTGCCGACCCTACCCCTGCTCAGGCCGCTAAGAAGGAAGAGAAGCCCACTCAGGCTGCTCCGGCTCAGGTCGCCCAGGCCGAGGCACCTAAAGCTGCTGCCGAAACCAAGCCTGCCGCCCAGGCTCAGGCTCAGGCTCAGGCTCCCGCCGCTGCCCCTAAACCGACCGGTCCTCCTGCTCCTCGAACGTGGGCTTCCATCTCTGCTGCCTCCAAGGGAGCTTGGGGAGCCGCTCTCGCTTCAAAGGATGCTACTTCTTCTTCCGCTCCTGTTCAGGCCGCTGCTCCTAGCCGACCTACTTCAGGTCAAAAGCAGCAGCAGCAGCAGCAGCAGCAGAATGCTCAACCTCAGGTTCAGGCTTCAGCTCAGGCTGGGTCTCAGGCTGGTTCCTCCAAGTTCCCCCTCGTTGAAGCCGCCAAGAACGTCACTGTCCGAAGCTGCTTCGTCAAGCTCGGTAACTGGCAAGCGAACGGTTCTGAAGAGACCTTGATCGGTAAAGACCAGCTTGCCACCATCCTCGGCAAGTTCGGTGAAGTCGTTTCCGTCGAAATCGTCAAGAGCAAAGCCTGTGCGTTTGTCGAGTTCAAGAACATTGAATCCGCTCGAAAGGCCATCATCGCTTCCTTGCTTGCCAACCAGGGAGGAGACGGTGGAATCAAGACGGCCGATGGTCAGAGAATCATCGTCGAGTCTCGAAAGGAGAAGGAAGATAGGCTCAAGGGTGCTCAAGGTGGAAAGAAGGCTCAAGCTCCTAACACCATCGGTGGTGCTTCCGCGCAGAACACTCCAGTTGTCAACAACGCCAGCAACGCCAATGCTAATGCTAATGCCAACGAGGGAGGTTTCCAACCTGCTCGAACTGGAAGGCAGAACCAGGGTGGTCGAGGCGGTGATCGAGGACAGAAGCAGGCTGGCGGTCGAGGCGGCAAGGGTCCTCAGGCTAACAACGGCGCCGGCGCTGCCGTTGCTCAGAAGTAAAAACCGGATATATGCTGCCGGTACAAACAAGGAAGAGGAGAGAAGCCAAGAAACGCAAGGAAGGAGACAAACCACAACGTCTTAATGCTTTAGGAAGGTAGCCGAGCCGGGGTCGGTCCACAGGAAAAAGGGTATCAAACACTGCCTTTTTTTTTCAATTCTGTTTGAAATTTCGAATGTCTGGTGCTGTTTCGAGGAACGAAACCAGGAATCAAAAAGTTGTAAACCAACAAAAGTCCAATTATTCTTTCTCGGGAGGGCATCAAGATACGAGAGAAACAACCCCCCCACTCCACACCCGCCTAATAATCTCACATTAAAAAAATAAAAAATATCGAAAAGCAAGATCAACGCGTACGCTCTCTTCTCCGGCAATCCGGTAAAGACTATGCGGTACCACCTTTTGTTAATTTCTCTCCATCAATTCATCATCAACGATCAAAACAACTGGCTTGGCTCTCTGAATGACGGAACTTCAGTAAGCACATAAGCCACGAATCTTAACGAACCTGGGATCAACGATCAAAACACACACACACATGCATCATCCATCTCCTTGTCTCTCTTCACCCCACTCCTAATCAAAGCACATCTCACAACCTCCCTCGTTTGCCTTGTAGTCAGGCCCTCTTTTCGTCCTGATCTGCCGCCGCCTTGTTTCCCGCATGCCTCAATTCACAATTTTCTAGATTGACATGACATGAAGAAACAATTGGAGCAAAGGCAATACAATCAAATCTCCTATTCATGATTACTCTGTTTTTCCTTCCTGACCTCGATCAAAATCATCCATGTCCCTTCCCCCCAGCCTCCCTCCCCTCTCGGCACGATTAGGCAGGTACACACGATAAGACAATCGGCGGTGAAAGCATGTCAAGCGACCAAACCAGACAGCAGAGCTTGTGGTTAGGTTTAGAAACCCTTCGAAGGAAGTCAACTACTTCATGTTCCTTCTAATGCAGGGACTGACATTTTCTGTGGGCGTCACGAAAGTGGCTGATTGTCTGGAGAAATTCGCAAAGGTCACTCACTTACTGCCAAAGATTGCCAAATGGAACTTGGATGTGGTTCATCGAATAGCTAGATATGGACAGTGAAACTAATCGGTAACGGAGATTGCGTCTGGTGGGCAAAAAAAAAAAAAGCATCAAAGGGGCAAAACTGTGGGGCGGCCCTGTTAAGAGGACATGGCCATCACAGAGGCTGAAGTCCCGAGGGGATGCAATTGCAGGATTTCCACAACGCAACTCTTGGACGTAGTCTCAAAGAAAGAATCCGGAAAATGTCGTGTATGATTTTCCTCTGCATTAAGCGCGACAGGGCAGTTACAACAGATATCCCGGTGAATACAAAAGACAGTCCCTTTCCATTAGCCCGTTTTTGGTACAAATTACAAAAGAATGGTCAGTCGTGTATGGTAAGAAGAAGAGGCGGAACCAGTCCTAGGTCGAGGGGGATCGGAAAAGAGTGTCAGAAATAAAGTGTGGATTGGGTGAAGGAAAGATCGTTGGTCAAGCGAACGGGTATTCAAGAGGACCCGTTCTCTTCCCTGAGTCCCGTCGGTAACGGCGGGAGCGGTTTCTCGTGCATATTGGTGTCGGCCGCTTGCTCGGTCGCTGAGCTCGGCTTCTTTCCAACAGAAACTGTCCGCCTTTGTTCAGCAAAGGACCTCGGGCTATCTAACGGCGGAGTGTCCAGACGTTTGACGCCACCGGAGGGTGATTCTGTTGAGGGGGGATCACTGACAGGATGCGGTCCGTCATCGGCCTGTCCGGCCTCGTCGAAACTGTGAGGCGCAAGTGGTCCTGGTTGGCGAGTGATCGCACCAGGAGCTTCGAAAAGACTATCATCGTGCTCTTCAGACCCGTTGGCACGTAGCGGGGTAGCCTGCCGGGGCGTCTGCCTGGGTGTCTTCTCGTCCGAATTGTGCCGTGGTGTCCTGTCGGATGGTGATCGACCAATAGGTGTAGTATCGGTGTCTGAGCTGGAACCACCTTCTACGATGGTTGCCAATCGGTTATTAATCCTTTGAGATATCGTCTCAGATACTGCTGGAATTCCTTCTTCAGCGCCACTTGCGTGATCAGAAGGGACCTCGCTCTGCTCTTCCTGTTTCAGCTCGTATCGCGCAATCTCGAGACCTTGCTGTAAAGCTTCCACTCCTGTGACACCGGACTTGTCATTGGTGACAACATCACTGGCCGTGGTAGGTAGCGTGGAATGCTCAATATCCGTTTCGCTCTCCACATTTTCTGGAGTCGGCTGGACGATGGCGATCTGCGGGTTCTCCAAAGGGCGGGTCGCTTGGGTAGACGGTTTCTGCGACGACTTGGAAGAAGTCCTGGACAACTTGTTTGGTGCGATTCGCAGACGGTCGGCGATACCTCTGGCTTTGGATTCAGAGTCGCTTTTGAGTGCGCTCTTGGCTGCGGAGAACGCATATCCATCCTTGGCGTCTACGCTCTTCCATCGCTTCCAGCCTTCGAAGTCGATAAGGGCCTAAGGGGTGAGAAAGAGGAAATGTTAGTCATGGGAACGAAACAAGGCAAAGGTCGCCCGTTTCTTGTACTCACCTGCATACAGCCCCACTCGACAATCTTGTTCTCCAGCCATTTCAAGGACACCGGCTTGGTCAAGAAATCGTTGCAACCAGCCGCCAAAGCGTTCACTCGATCCTGCTGCAGCGAGGAGGCAGTCAGGGCGACGATGATAACGGAAGATCGGAGAGGCGTCGCTGGTATATCTTCGATGAGCGGTGAGAAACCCCTAGCACTCCCGCTGCCATTCTCGTTCGTTGGCGTGTTTGGGAAGAGGCCAATGTTTTGGGATTTCTCCATACGCCTAATCTGCTTGGTAGCTTCAATACCATCCATGACCGGCAATTGGATATCCATCAAGATGAGATGGAAGGTCCCGCTGCGCCACTTTTCCACGGCCTCCAAACCATTATTAGCCGCCTGATGCTTGATTTTCCTCTTTCGTAAGAACATGCTCAAGATGTTCTGGTTGATAGGGTTATCTTCAACGATCAAGACATTGATGGGGGGAACAACGATCGAATCCTTGCCCGCTTGTTGAGACTTCTTGAGCGGAGGTTGGGCGACGATAGCCTCAGATTGCTGACGCATAGCGGCTGCTCTAGCTGCAGCGACAGCTTTGGCCTCCTGTAAGATCAAACCACGCGAGTCGGTTCTGAGACTGGCCAGAGAGGGGGGCAATGAGTTGCTCTGTACAGGCACACCTTCGAATCCAGGTACGTCGCCTTCTTTTCCACCACTCCTTGTCCGGTTTTCTGCGGTGATCGGGGCTGATCTTTCATGAGAAGGAATTTTGGGAAGAGATCCAGGTAGAGACTGTGAGGGACTGTTACCAGACGTCTTGCGACGCAAAGTCGATGATCGGGATAACGGTGGCCTCGATTCGTGGGCATGATCACCTTCGTCGTCTTCTTCAACAGCTCTGAACACAGAGCCTCTTCGTGCATCCGATTGTCCAATAGAACCGCCACTTGGGGTTCGTCTTGACAACGATGGAGTCCGCTGGAGGCCAGGAGACTGTCCCAAGTTGCCCGCAGAGGACATGCTTGATCTGGCCGATGATCTTCGCCTAGCCATTTCACTAGGTTTGGAGCTGAGTGTGTGTCTTCTCTCCGATTTCGCAGGTGGATCAAAGAACATGCCAACAGGTCTACCGTCCGGGCTCTGGACCATAAAGCCAGAAGCCGCAGAGGATCCCATCTTCGAGGCGGCGTCACTGAAATACTCCATTGCGGGAGTGGCCACCACGTCGCCTGAAGGAGTCACAATGGCAAGATTACCACCTTCGTTGGATTTGAGTCTGTCCTCCCGATTTGGAGAAGCATCTTGTTCGGGAATGCTTTCCCGATCGCTGCCAGATCCTTCCTCTACCAGACCAGACAGTGCTGAACGGACAGCGGGATGCTCCAAGCCTGAAGGCATCCGCGAAGGAACTGGCGAAAAGTAAGACCCGCCCGGAGACCGAGGTGAAGTAGCAATAGGAGTAAAATACGGGTCAATGACAGGTTTTGAAATGGCGGTGTGGAGAGCAGTGAGGAATCGACGAGGGCCAACGGGTTTCGGGATGACGACTACTTCGGGGTGGAAGCCGCCATTGCTGACAGAGATTGCAAGAATACTTGCAACAATGTCTCGAACTTCGTTATACTTTGTGATGCTGGTGAAATGGATGACAACAGTATTGTTGACAGGCGGCGTCGTCATGGGCAACGGCTGTTGATGGATGGATCGCATATGAGGAGACGATTTGGATCGTGCCGCCATCGACGGCCGTTTCATGACCTGAGGCCGCAGACTGAGGAGGGTTGCCTCCGCCCGTAGTCGAAGAAGCTGTTTCTTGAGAACAACTGAATCATCATCAATGATGATTAGTCTGTCGCCACTTTTCTCATCAGTGACTGGCAGGGAATTGTCGGATTTTGTCTCCGTCGATGCCTCTAAGTCGTCCTCGATGGCAAAATGAGAGATATCCATTCCCCAAGCGGCGATATAGCTTGTCAAGTGTCGAGCAAAGACACTGTGAAGACTTGCATGTAGGTCCAACTTTTTCCCTCGAAGCGATTCAGCGAAGATCGCAAGCTCGGTCAGTGTTGGCTCCTTGGCCAATTGGAGAGATGGATATGGCTGGCGGGCAGCTTCCTCCTCGGCTGTGAGGTCTATCTCATCATTGGACTTTTCGCCTCTGGGCAAGAGGACGCTGAGAGTGTAGGTCCGCCTGGACCCCGGGAAACCGCTGGAGTTGGAGAAGTAATTGGAATCAGATTGGTTAGTACCGACCCGTAATTTGGCGTTGATGTGCTTCAATAAGCGTCTGCTGATGATGCCGCCAAAATTGGGCTCGTGACGGGGATCTTCGTCCAACGCCGCTCTTGGTGTAAGACCTGATGGCGATCCCTTTGAGATGAGATTGTGAACGATCTCAAACGTGCATAACATCGAGCCGGATTCGTCTCCTACGGCGGGCATGGTCACGCCGGGAGACATGCGACCATTCTCTTGGGCTTCGCCTAAGCTTCCAGAGCTGGCGGAACCGTGCGAATGGTTGGAACTCATCTCGGCAGCCGAGAAGTGATGGTTGTACTTGGGCGTTGAGGAAGGTGAAACGGGGTGAACTTGTAAACCGAGTTCAAGAATGTCACCCCATTTGCAGACAGCAATGATTTGACGTATCATCTGGTGGAGTGGTAAATCGATTTGGTCAGTCAACCTTGATCAGGAGCTGTTCCGGTACACCTCAAAATGGGAACTCACATGACTCAGTGCGTAGGATATTCCTTCGCCATCACCTCTAACGCTGACATGCTTGATCCCCACGTCACCATGGAACAAGACGATATCCACGCCTGCATGAGCCGCCAATCCACCTAATAAATCAGCTGCACTCTGCAATAGCTCTCCGATGTCAAAGTCTTCCTGGACTGTGTCGAGATTATGTCGTGAGTCGAGAATGCCATGAGAAGGGTTCGGCATTGTTGCGGATCGATGGCGGTGTTGAAGATTATTTGAATCAAGAGTCGGAGACAAGCTGAGATCTGGAAGAGTGGAGAGAGAACCCTTACGAGGGACAGAGTTGGATAGGCTTCCCCGGCTCCCACTGGAGGCTTGGCTAGAGAAACTCGTCCTGCTTGTCGTTGAGATGACTGGTTCGAGTGCCAGAGGATCCATGCATAATTCCTGAACGTTTGCTGATAGATAGTTCAAGCCTTTCATGGCGGTGAGCAGAGCGGAGAGACTGGTTGTTGGGAGTTGGACGGTGCAGCCCGAGTATTGTTCCTTGGCGCTATCAAGTAAATGAGGTGGTGAGAGATGCAAGAGTGTCTGAATGGCGGATTGTAAGCTGTCAGCCAGTTCGAGGGAAAGAGTTTGCAACGCCGAAGGTGTGACGAGAGCCTCGATGGGATCATCAGTGGTATCAGAGGTACTGGTGGACAGTGAAGGACGACCCGAAGGAGAGAGGATGTCGATTGTGTTTTGTCGAGAGGGTGGTGCTACGCTGGTCCCATCGGTGCTGCTGCCGGTACCACTGCTCACATCACTTTCGCGATGGACCATCCGGTGGTTCATCAACGGATGTTTCAGGTGCTTGATCCTGGAGGGCAGAGGGGACGAAGTCGAGCGTGTGAAGATGGGTGCGGAGATGAATTCGTCGTTTGTGTCCACTTCCAATGGATCATGTTCTTGATCGTCATAGTCGTATATGTCTCTTTCTCCTGTTGGGATAAGTCGCGGGTCTCGGTCTCGGATTTCATTTTGAGGCTCGGAATAGGGAGGATGTGTAGCAGTGGTGGTAGAAGACCGCCGAGCCTGCGTGGCCGGACCCCCTTCGCCTTGCTGATCGATTGAAGAGGTCATCGTGTCAAATGGATCTCCCCGTGGACGAACGACTTCCCCGACAGGCGGGGTAGGTGGTCGATCCCCGCCAGTTGGTGATGGTAGCGTTGGTGAATTTGATCGAGTAGGAAAGCTATCCGATGAACCGGAAGTGTACGAGGTGAGGACGGTGTCACTACGCGTTTGAGGGTAGGACATCATGTTCTGAGTGGGGAAACCGGAAGAATTCGTCCGTTGCGGCTGGTTGTGCCAAGAGGATGAGAAGGACATCGAGGATGAAGGAGAGGTGTTGTACGTCGGTTCGTGTGGGAAACGATTCCTCCTTCCTGTACCTGATCCTTCTCCCGTTTCACCACCACCAATCACGTCCCTTGCCGCATCAGCATCCACACTACTTGTCGAAGACCCAAAACCAGACAGTGACGGACTGCCGCTCCCGAGTTCAAATATTGATTGTCTTCTGGGGTCCTGATGCATCGATACATCCATATTCATCGAGGTTGGGCTATCTATTGACTGTCTCAGTCGATCCGTCCCCTTCATGTTCCCGCTGGACCCGATCGCGTCCATCGAAATTTTCAGACCGTTATTATCTGTCGATATGTTACGTGAAGATCCTTCTCGGGTCTCGAATAGATTTGGACTTGAATGAATCTTATCCTGGTACAGATTCGATTGTGCCGCTATTGCCTCGGTGTGAGAATTCAGACCAGCAGGAGTCATCCCCGGAGATTCCTCAGTCATCTTACTGAGTCCTGTAAAAGGGTTGGAACGTTCAGCCGTCGGGGTACGTGACAAATCCGAGTGTCCAGAAGAGAGTGATTGAGAGGTGTAAGAGGTGTCCTTTGCGGGGACGGGTGGTGGCACAGAGGACATTGGGTCGGACATGGTTGCGGAGAAGATGCACCCAAACCGATCCCCACTAGAGAGGATGAGAATGAGATGACTGTGGGTAGCAGCAGGTGCCGAGATGTCGGTTCCAAAGTCAAGAGTGGGGACGAAGGACGCTGGCTGATCCCACAGCAACAGATTTCAATCCATTGGATGCCTGTGTCAACGTCAGCACGCGGAGAAACGAAAAACGACATGGAAGCCCCAGGATCGGATTCATTGGGATGGGGAGGGTGGGTATCATCGGCACTGGTGGCGGCCCCTTTCCTTGGTTGCCACCCCCCCCCCCCTCCCCTCCTCCTAAGTCAACAATAGCACGCCGCGGAAGGTAACATTCTCTCCTTGAAAGCCAAAAAGGTTGCGATTTTGCGTACTAGGTACGGGTTCTAAGCATCAAAAGAGGTCCAACGAGGCCCCCCCCGGATTTACTTTGGGTCCGGTGAGTAAGCAACCCCTTGCGATCCAAGACTCACCCGTGCGTGACTGAGTTTTCAGTGGGCGTAGTCACTTCAAGCAAACAATGATCAAGGTTTTAGGCTAGACACAGCTCAATCTGCCGTACATCGGGTAATGGCAAGGCGGTTACGAGCCGTGGGTGGCACATTACCAATCGAGCAATATTCGTGGCTGACGTCTGTATCTGGTTTCTTCCAACGGGTCGAAGCAGGGGAACCAATCCAGGATTATAGATCTATATCAATATATATGTATATAAATATGTTTCATTCAACGACGGGCCTCGCATGGGCCCCGTTACAACGCACGTCTGTTTCATATTTTGCCTCTGCTCACTACATGTCATTTTTACGGAGCATTAAAACAGTGGATGAAAAAGCAAAAAAAAAAGGAAAGAATAGGTAGTGGGGAAGGGTTTTGAAGTATACAAGATTGTTTACGATTCCTTTTGTTCTCTTTTCGAGACGTCAAACCTCGTTCCAATGAATCACAGTCTCTCACTCTCCTACTTGGATCCCATCTGTTCACGAATCATTCCCACCCGACCTTGAACGTCTTCAAACCATTCAAGTGCGCGGATCGCCACTTTTTCTTGTTCTTCTCCCTCTCTCACGATCTTTCCCTTTTCCTCGAGAGCGGCTCTGAATCGCTCACGCAGATCCCAAGAAGCGAGTCTCACGACTTTGCGTGCCTCTTTCTGCATTCGGGCGGCTTCGGCATCAGCGTAACCAGATGCTTCGAGGGTTGCTTGAATATGTCGGCCCACGTTTCGAGGGATAGATCGCGGAAGGTCGTACACGATGTAAACACCCGCACCAATCACGACGGCTCCGACGACTGGGAGGGCCCATCGTTGAACGTTTTGGTTGTTAACGAAATCGGCGATAGAGGTGACAGAGTCAAGGGCTTGTTTGAGCCCGAGGAACTTGGAGGCGCCACCGTAGACTGTCAGAGCACCGGCAGCCATGGAAGCCATGCCAAGAACAGGGAGCTCTTTGGGCTTCTCAGAGGCACTCGATCGAGACGCCGTGTATTCTTTGACGAGGAGAACATGGTGATGGAGATCGAAGAGGTCGGAAACTGATACCGCGTAAAGTTCAGGTCGGGAAGCTAGTCCGAGTCCGAGAGGGACGATCGCGCTGCTCTTTCGTCGGACTAGTTTGCCAGTGGATGATGAAGCGAACATGGCATCGGGATTGAAGATCCTCTTGGAGCGCTCGACATCGGTAGGGAGATACTTCTCACCGAGCTCACCAACATTATCGACCGAGAGTGTGGTCAAATTCTTCGCCTCCTCTTCTAGCTGCGTCGTAGCCAGATCCATCGATCGAAGCATCGTCTTCCTGACTTCGACGGCGTAATCCCAAACGCCCAATACACCAGGGTAACTCGGGACTCGAAGTTGAGCACCATTCGTGACCTTGACGGCGAGTTGACCATTACCGACTTTGGCCAAATTCTTCTGTACGGCTTCTTTAGTAGATTTGAGGACCTGAGCACTCAATCTATCCTCCTCCTCATCCAAGCCAGCTTCCAGCCCGTCCCGACCTTGTTTCATTCCTTCCAAACCAGGACGGACAGAGTGCAACCTCTCTCGGACAGCCTCATATTCGTTAGCAGCGACAACAGCGTTAGCCGAGGCAAGAAGAGAGACGTCGGCCATAAGATGTGTCAGGTAGTGCTCTGCAGGTCCAAGTTTAGATTTCGCTCGGTTGATGAGTACGAATGAACGAAGACTCTGTTCAAGATGAGCGAATGAGGCATCTAATTCTTCTTCGGATTTATTGCTTGACATCTTCTTAGCTGTCGAAGTAGACACGTTACTGTCTGAATCTTGAACCTCGAGACCTTCCGAATACTTGAGTGCGATCCTGGCTGAATCAACAAAGTGGACAAGCTCGTCACGTTCTTCATAGGTTTTCGGAGAGAGAGTCTTGATTTGCTCCAACACGACTCTTCTACACCTCTCTTTATCCCTAACCTCATCAAACCTATTGACAACGACGAACATTCTCGCTTTCTCTTGGCCAGCAGAGAGGATGAACTCCTTCGCAGAGAGTGTAAAATGGTTGGCGGCAGAAACGACGAAGATAACGACGTCGATCGTGGGAGATTGGGTGAACGTCGCGGTCGTTTGGTGGACATCTCGGTTCAAACCAGGAGCGTCGATTAATGAGATATTGAGGACGCCGTTGTGTAAGATCGAGGGGTTAGCCAATTCGGTCGATGGAGATCGAAGGTATACTTTGAGTGGTGGATCATCGGCCGCTTGGTCGACCACGAGTTGAGGAAGATGATCGAGTTGTTTCAAAGTAAACGTCTCCGGTTTGGACGGGTCGTACGTACTTTCTTGACCACTTGCGACCATATGGACTTGTTCTTCTGCGTCTGCATCTGCAGGCTTCTCATTGCCACTAGAAAACACCTCGACGAATCGACCAGTCAACGGCTGTTGATCGACCGGCATGACCCCTTCGACCCATCCGTCTTCCCCTACCCCACCTCTCCTTAGCAAAGCGTTAATCAACGTACTCTTCCCTGCATTCAAGTCACCGGTGACTAGCACACGCGACGATGTGCTCATGATTCTCGACTGGAGTTGACTAAGATGTGAGAGAGAGGATTCGAATCGGGATGATAAAAGGCGAGAAATTGAGGTTCGCTCGAGGTTGGACATGAGGGAAGAGACTTTGGCAGTGGCCGAGCCGAGGGAGAGATCGAGACGAAGGATTGAAAAGTCGGAGGGGATCATCGTGGAAAGGAGGTCGTCATCTTGCTCCTCGACGAGTTGTTCCGACTTCGAGTCCTTTTGAGGAAGTGATGAGACAGGGACCATGCTGAATGATCGAACGGGGGATGGTCTGGGACCTGGAGTGGCAGTTGTCGAAGAAGAAGTCTGGCCGGAGATACTTTTGATCTTGTTCTGGGTCTTGTTGCTGTCCTGAATACGGACCTCCTGTTTCGCCTCGGGATTGTCCGCAAACGCCATCGTCATCGTCATCGCCCTTTTCAAGCTTCTTCTTCCTCCCGTGCTGGATTGTTCGACATCGTCACCGTCACCACTGGTCACAGCCTTATCTGCCTTCCCCTGTTCACTTGGGCTACCCATGGCCAGAAGGGGATACTTCATAACCCATTGATTTTCGTTAAAGTTCCTCAAATCGGCCAAAAGGGACACAGATTCTTCGATCGCTCGACTAAGACGATCTCGATGAGTCTCGTATTGGTGGACGATCATGTCTTCGGCGGCAGCGGAGGAAGAAGCGTGGTTGGAAGTAGCGTCTCCAGAATTTCGAGCGGTGTTGAGACTACCATTCCCGGCGAGTCGGGATGGCGTGCCATTCTGATTTCGTTCGTGACCGCTGAAAGACGGAGGCGAAGGTGCGAATGAAACCTTCCTGCCTTTGGTGGATGAAGAAGACGTACCGAGGCAAGGTCTGGTGGGCGACTTTTCGGGGTGAGAGGAGGAGGAGGAAGAGGCGAGGTGCTGGATTGGTTGCATGATGGAAAAAGATGATTCAATTGATCCGCCGATCTCGTGTTGACGGCGGGTCGGTGTATCAAGGGATCTGTTTGTTGATGTTTGTTTATGTGTCTAGTAGGAATCCTTCGATCTTTATTTCGACTGAGATTACGAAAGAATAAAGACGAGCAATCATATGTAAGCGCAATGTAACATTGATAGTGTGTTATTTCACAGTCTTTGTTGTTGGTGGTCATCGTTCCTGTTCGTTAGTCCCTATGATCGACGGGCCTATGAAACCCTCTCCCGATGGAAAACCGTCGCCCCAACCCCCCCGGACGAAAATGGCGGCGAATCGCCCTTTGACGAAAGAAAACAGGGGAAAGGGAATGGGGGAAGACGGAAGGCGGAAGGCAGGGCGCCGCGGGGGCGAACGGAGGGAGGCAAGGTGGAGTCCTCGCGACGGAAAGATGCCCCAAATGGCAATTTATCTACCCATCAATCACATCCATCCACCCTCTCTCACTATACGCCTGTTCCCTCCCGCCCCCCCGTTCCAGCCCTCTTTCGGAAATGGGCAAACCATGGACAGAGCGCAGAACGGAGCGGGAAATCACGCGCCGTCATCAGACAGTGTTGTCACGGGGATCAGTGAGATTTGATACCACATATATACAATCTGAAGCTATACCCATCATCGTCAACATTATGACTTATGAGAATATATGACTCCCGCGATGAAACAGAATCCATTCATGAACACTACTCCCCCTTCTCCTTTTCCATCTCCTCCTTCTCCTTCACATCCTCCTTCTCCTTTCCCATCGTCTCATTCACAATCGCCGCTCGCAACCTCAATCTCGAGGGCGAGCGAAGTTCCCGTGCGAGCGCTTCTCCCATTTTTTCGATCAATTCATCTTCTTCGTCTTTCGTCTCGTCCATAGACACATCCTCATTCATATCCGTATCCTGTTGTATGGCTGATTCGTTCTCGGAGAGATTTAATGCGTCCGTGAGGATATCCTGAGCACGAGGACGATAGGGATTAGTGTGTCTCGCTTTTTAGTGTCATGTTATGTTAACCATCCCTTTTTTCGAAAGGAACTAACCAATGCGAGATCTGTCAGCTCCTTTCCTGCTCTTTCCTGCTGAGGGTCGGCCCTCCCTGATTTCGCTTTCTCCCCAATAAATCTCAACAACTCCCCATTGTCCCCCAAGAAAGCACTTTTTACAGCTTGCTTTCCGAGAGCTCGAAAGCCGAGGAGGGCGCCTAGGTATCTACCAGCGGGTTTTAACGATGACGACGATGTTGGGGACCCTGGAGGGGCCGGTTCCATGAATGTTCGTGTGAGGACACGGGCGATACCTGTTTGATTCGAGTGAGCAGAGAGTACGAAAGAGAGAGAGAGAGAGAGAGAGAGAAGGAGAGAGAAAGAGAGAGGAGGGATGAAAACGCAAGACAAAGGATTATGATGGTCAGTGAGTTCTTGATGGTGAGTCACCAAATTAAAAAAAGAAAAAAAAACGGGTCAGAAAAGAGAACGGGGCAAAGGAAGGGACACCTACGAGGCAGTAAAGAATCGTATTCTGGTGCGAAATTTCTCAGTAAAGTCGTTAACAAGCCACTCGCGACTTCTTTCGTTTGACGAAGAGAGGGTGCAGGGGCCGCCGCGTGTTCGGAGGTGGAGACGGATGAAGAAGAGGAAGAAGAGAGGTGGTCGACGAGAAGAACTGAAAGGATGGCAGGGAGTAGTTGGTGGAGCTGTTCGGAGAAAGGTATGGGATATGACATACGGGAAGTTCAAGAGACATGGTTAGCAAGCGAGATCTGGTGGATTGATCTTGGGTGGAAAAAGAGAGGGGCAGAGGGAGATGGAGACAAAGAGGAAAGGAGACTGACGTAGGGCTCGATGAAAAAATGCTCGTTCATGAGAAGCGCGTTAATGCCACCCAAGAGGTACGAGACCTCCGTCGTCGTCCGTGACACCTCCTTTCCCTTCTCCGATCTCGGGGTGAGTGCATTCGTCACATTATTTGTAAGCCACCTGATCAGGTATGGTAACAGCTCAGCCAGAGATGGGTCGTTGCTGAGTGTGGCAAGAGCGCCTTGTCTTGCCGTCTCGGAGGAGGAGAGCTTGCTGCTAGATGCAGGGGTGTGATGTTTTACGGTGGGCGCAGAGGAAGAAGAGGACTCGTCGAGAATGACGGAGGTCAGGGAGGGATTCGGGACAAGACATTCGGTGATTCGGGTGAAGAGGAGTTGCATTTCTTGTGACAGGTGGGCTTTTGCGAGAATATTTTGATTCGCTGCCTTGTTGTTGACGGCACCGACACCGGCACCATTAATTGGGCGAGAAGCTGAGATATCGCCCTTGGTATGAACCGTCGCTCCACTGGTAGACGTTTCGGCTGTTTACCCGTCCATAATTCATGAATCAGTTCACTTGCGCTTGGGAATGGCATTCACAGAACCCAACAATCCGGGCTCACCTATTTGACTGATCGGATTCTCCGGGATCAACGGCTGAACACCTTCAACAGCTAGCCAATGCGCTTTCCATCTAACACCTGCTTCCTTTCCTTCAACTGATTTTCGGGCAACAGCTGCAGGGAGAGTGTGACTTCCCTTCAAATACTGGGCAAGGTCAATTTCTTCATCTTTGAGGTAGTATAGCTGCTGCTGTGAAGAGGAAGAGATCTCGTTTGGTGCAAACACGGCTGCAAAGTTAGGTTTGTAAAGAGGGTGCGCGGGTTGAAGGGTTGGCTGTCGCAAGATACCGCGTCAAACACGTTAGCAAGTGCGAGAGAACCTCAATGGCGATACGACTCACCTGAACATTCAAAGCTTTCAGCGCATAATCGATATCAGCGGGAAGAAGTGTCGTCCGTTTTGCGTGCCGCATAAACTTGGCTGCTTCTTGCATGATGAGGTTCAGTCGGTATTCGACATCACCAGAGACAGCTCGACAAGTCTCTTCCGAGAGTTTGTCAAGGTATAGAGACTCGGCGACATCCTGATCAAAGGGGTGAAATTTAGTCAGAAGTTTGGCAATTCGTGATGGGCAATTATCTCAAGACTCACCCGGACCGTGGTAGTAGGATAGACGCCGATAGGTGGCTTACTTTCGAAGCTAGCGGGATTCATTGTGAGTTAGAATAGCTAATCTAGCAGGAGCTTCCGTAGGTGCGCGGTGTTACAGGGTTTATAGAAGAGCCGCTGATTGGGATTTCAATAATTTTATATTATACGAGTGTATCAAATATCTATGTAGTACAGGGTATGATTCTGTCTGTCTGTTTACTCAGAATCGATATACTTAATCTTGCAGTTTCCATTCCGTCGCCGCGAGGTGCAGGGGTTGTTAATGATCCGGTCCCTGCGGTTGCTGATGGTTTAGGTAAGCATCGCGTCTGACTCTTCGAATCGCGTGTGGGGCGTCTCACTGGCGAGAAACATTCAAGTCGGGCATTCTTCCGTCTCAGTTGCTTTTGTTTGACACTGCTGCTCTTATGGATCAGAGGTGTTACACTGATCGCTGCGAGTTCGCATTGTTCGAGAAGACGCCATAGGAATTACGTGACCAGCTTGTCAAGGGTTTAAAGAAGACAGCATTGGAGAGGGAATTTCAATTTGCTGCACTCGGTAGAACAGGTTTTTAACTGTGGTTGGGGTTACCATACATGCAGACGAGATGTACTATCGGTAGAAGAGAGGACGATGACGATGACAAAGATGCACTCAGCGGAGGAAACACCGTTATATGGACACCCGAGGGCAGTTCCGGACGAGCTGAATACAGGAAAGCCTCTACGCGGCTTACCACGCCTTTGTCCATTATGTCATATATACTCATCGAGATGAATATGAAGAGTAACCTGCGTAAGATCTATGCGCTCTGATTCTGCATTTTGTGACTTAGTGCCACCAATTCATCAAATTTAACCGTCTTTCCTCCGAAGATATCGAGCGAGCTAAAAATTCACCGAGAATCAATCAACCATTTCTCTTCTTCGTCAGCGAACCTCTCTCATATGTCAAGAAGGAGAAAGAAGAACGTATGACCATTCGTGACTGTTCCTGCTCACCTTCCGAAAGTCAAATCCACTTTCCCAGCGCTTAATTGATCCACTAACTCAAGGTCAGAGATATCTTTTGCGCCACCTGCATACGTACACGGGATGTTGACCCAGTCTCCGAGAGAGCGAACGAGATCTTCGTCGATTCCTTGACAGAGGCCTTCGACGTCTGCTGCGTGGATTAGGAGCTCGCTAATGGTCTCGGACGAGGAAGGGAGCAAGAAGAAATTTTAGAATGAGATTTGAAATTGGAGACGTACGGGATGTCAAGGTTGGTTCATATGGACGCGCTTTGGGTGTTTCAGAAAGCGACGGTCGGGCGGAAGCGGAAGTCTTACTCACCAGCAATACGTTGATATCAAGTCGATGGACTCTGTGGTATATCAAATCGCGGCCGTGGCGAGGTTGGAGGGATTATCAGCTCAGTATCCTCTGGCAATCCCTCATAAGATAGTGCGTCTCGTCCGTGGAGCCGCAATGGCACACCATCATAGACAATTTTTCTCACCTTGATTCACTTCCATATCGGTCAAATCCTGCCACTTATTCATCGCCACAATCCACTTTTCTCCTCTTCTCCTACAGCTAACATCCACAACCAACCTATCTTTCCCGACCTTCTCCTCTAGCGCCTTCAACCTATCCAGTGCAAACTTTCCACCAGGGAACAAGAAAGACGTGACGATTACTTTCCCAGCACCTTTCTCCAGCCACTGAAGGGCGTTTGCGTCGGTGATCCCACCGCCGAGTTGCAGAGCACCGGGCCAAGCGCCGAGAGCTTGTAGGGCCGCTGAATCGTTGTTTGGACCGAGCTTTATTACGTGACCACCAAGTAAGTTGTTCGTTCGGTAAAGTTCGGCGTAGTAAGATGGTGGGTGTCTGTTTGTTGGCATAAAACAGGAGGCAGCGGAAGGAGTGGTGCCAGTCAATTTTAGCTCACAAGGTAAATTTGCCTCAATGTCGACGAACCCCAGTACTTCGTAAAATTATTATGCCAGCGGGATTAACGCCGAACATGAGTTGCTTGGGCTACTCACTCAGCTACGAAATTTGTCTTCAAGTCAGCCTGTTCTTCATGACGCACACTTCCATCTACGCCTTCCTCTGCTTCTTCTTGATGCCTTAGTGTCCCACCCACAATCTGTTTGACAACACCGTTGTGGAGGTCGATACAGGGTCGAAAACAAGAGCGCCGACGCGGGGGTTGGGTTGAGCTAGAGGTGGACATATTCATAGAAATGCGGGGGATGTGGCAGACCAAGTGCAAAATGGTGGGACGTAAAGTGAGAAGGGAGAGTTTGGGAGGAGAAAGGGTATTGTCGAGTCCTCGATTTGCCAAGGGTAAAGCGGTAAGTGAAACTAGTTGATCTGGGTATCCGGTGGTGATGATCGTGTCAGCGATTCGGACAGCAAGGTGACATGAGTCGTTCTTACCAAGATAACATCTGCCTCTACAAAGCACTTCAATTTATCTACGCAGCACCCTTTTGTTATCTTGCCAAGCACACCATAGAGCACCATCCACATTATCAGTGTTCGCCCTTGCCAATCCGAACGCGAATTCGCATCTGGAGGACCCTCGCGACATTACGGTCTGAAACAGAGGCTGAAGACTCTACTCGGAACCGGGCAAAGCGCTTCTCCGCTCCTGCGGATAAGGTAATGTGAATCTCGGTTCGTCAAAAGCATGCCATGCGATAACCGTGGATAATGACGTGTCGTCGCTTAATGTCAGAAAGCTGAAACGAAGCCCCGCTAGGAGTAGATTGATGTGATGGGTGTCCCCAGCCTCGTCGCCACCCCAACCGCTCTCTCTGCCTTTTTAGGCGGTTTGAGAACGCATTAAAGGTGTTTTCGAGTTCGAGATCTCATCTCGATTTCCCCTTCCCCCTCTTATTTTATGATCCTCCTATCCCATATCAGCCGTCGAGAGACAAGACGCTGGACGAGGTCACCGAATACTTTCATGCCTGGCTAGAAATACACACCGCCTGTGTTCTCCCTTTTAAAGATATCGTTGTCGTGCATGTCTAGCACCCAAACATGCATGCTGGATTGATCCCTTTCGCAGTGGTCCTTGGATCATCTTTAAGCGGGATCCTCGGCTTCGTCATCCTGGAGGCGGGGGGGGGGGGCTCACAAACGAGAAAAGGGAGGAGGGGATCGACGTTGATGAGGGTGAGGATGCCTCCCTTTCTGTTGCTGAAAGGTGGGGGGGGGGCGAAGGCAAACACTCCTGTATGTATCTGGCAAATAGGAGGGGATCTTCCGGGTTATGAAGCGGTGAACTCAGGGGAGTAAGGGGGTATCCCATGCCTCATCGCATTCTTCGTGTTTTTATCGACAGCACCGTCCCATACGAAGATCATGCCACGCCCCGCGCCCACGCCCTAGCTATCTTCGAATGGAAAGGAAGAGGAGTCGATCAATCGCCTCCAGCTCCTGTTCTTCTCTCCTCTCGCCCTCTCTGCCCCAAAGCGCTTCACCCCAGTAGACTGGTCGCCTGTGTTGTTTGTTTTTGTTTTTGTCTCACGCGAGAATGTTACAGACCAAAAATGGTGTCGTCAACCTACTCGCATGTTGTTGAACCAAAGGAGGGGGGAAAGGGCGTTTAATCGAGATGTCGGGATGATTATGTCTGCCTACTGCATGTATATAAGGGATGTCATGGTGACGGAATCTCCGTTCTATTTATGCTGATCCAAACCAATACTGGAACAACTTTTCGCATAGTTCAAAGACCACCACTCGGCAAAGGCATCCAAAGATAACATATAGAGTCAAAGCACACAGCGAATCACCAACTACATTTTCGACTTGGACATACGCACCATACTCACCTCGTGCTTCCACAGTCATGTCCGCCTTGTCCGCTTCCACGCTCCGCGCCTCCGATCTGCACACTACTCTTCCCTGTCCCACTTTCTTCGACACCTCCACATCCGCGTCTGGCCTCCTCCACCCTTCTCACAGCAACAACAGCAGTATGCACTCAATTTTCCCCTCATCTATCACATCGACTTTCGGACGTCAATCCCCATCGAAGCAGAAACTCAAAGGTCCCTATGCGCGTCCGAGGAAAGCTCAGAGTAAACCGAGTTATGCGACGGTGGGGAGACCGACCGATGGATTGGACGCAACGATCACAGGGATTAAGGTCAGAGATCAGGCTCGACAGATGTTGACTGCTATGCCGGTAGGGTGGAGCACGAGTGTGGTGGAGGATAAAGAGAACGCTCATGCTCAGGCGCCTAAACGAGGTGAGGTGGGTCGAACAAAGAAACCGGTCAAGGAGCTCAAGATCGACGTCGATGCTGCCTCCGCGGTTTCCGCGGTCAGGGCAAGAAGAAGCGGAAAGAATGCTCCCTCGACAAGTAGGGTCGTCTCGGTACTTGAGCGTGTAGCAGAGCAAGAAGAGGAAATAAACGAGTCGGCCAGGCAGGCGTTTATTCCTGCGAGGTTGCCGAGACCGCCGGTGGAAGCTGTTGATGCGGAGAGGCTTAGCAAGATCCTTGGGAAAACATTCGGAATGGAGGTGAGTCGGAGTTGCCTTACAAACGCAAGCATTTCGCAGAGATTGACATTCCGTTTCCCATCCCGTTTCTTTGGTTGTCGTTTCCCTCCGGCAAAGTATGCGACACCTTTCGAGTCACTGAACAAACTCAAAATCGTCTCCTCCACGCTTCACGCCATGGCACAACTCTACGTCCCCTCTCCATCTTCGCCAACCACCTACCGAGTCTCGAGCACATCCTCATCCCTTCCCCCTTTGTTCGCATTTGAGCTGCACCCGAGTCTGAGCAACGAGCGAATCCAAAAGACGCGCGATCAGCTTCAGACCTTGTCTATTCCGAACGCAGCCCCAACCCATTGCCTCGCTGTGGGGCCGACCATCCGTCTCGGGAGGGATCAACGACCGAGGAACCAAGACGAATGCGGAAGACTTCTACCGGTTCATTACGCAGTGTATGCCTCGTATTGTTCGCGATTCCCCGATATCCATGAGGACACCGAGTACGTCCACGACAGTATGATTGGACGAAGTCAACCTAAAACAGTTGGAACCACCTCCAAAACTTCGACAAGCTCTCGCTCTAGTTCCGGTTCGGCGACCTCGTCATCGACCGACCGAATGTGTCCCTCGTCTTCAAAGGCGACGACCACTTCGAATTCGACTAATTCGGGTATGGCCGTGCATTGCGCATTTTCGTCAATTCTATCCTCTCAAATCAGTTTACCAATAATCAATATCTGCGTCCCGTATCCGTCGGTAATGCCGCTGATCCACGATATTCTGTACGAGCCTCTGGACGCGAAAGTGCTTGGGAGGTTGTTGGATGTCAAGACGGTGATGGCAGATGCAGAGGCAGTATCAGTCGTGAACCCGAATGGTAATCGGACAACGGGATCAAGGGGAGCCTCATCCACATCCCGAGCACGACGACATCAAGAAACTGATTCATCAGATGAAGATCACAGTTCTCGTCGATCTCATCACCTCCCTCTTCCACCGACCGCTCACAGCGCGAACTCAACGCCTCTTCCCTCTCGTGTTCCCTCGACCCTCCTCACCCGTCTCTCGACTCTTCCCCCTGCTTACATCTTTGAACGCCTCTCCGTTATCCATAAAGTCTGGTCTAACGCCGTCCACTTGGGGATATCGGACGCTTCTATCTGGACAGGTATGGGGCGTGCATGGGAGATCTATGCCGGCCTGTTGATGAAGAAGGCCGAGAATGGACAGAGGAGATTGGAAGAGGCGAAGAAAGTGGAGAGTGTGCTCGAGGGAAGGTTTAAGAGAACGGTTAGCCTTGCTCAGAAGCATGGGGGTGCGCAGTGGCCAGGAGAGGCTGCAAGAAGTCATCTGGACCCGATGCTGGTGGTGTGAGAGAGAGGGAGGGAGGTGATACGCGCGTGTGCAGAGCTTCATCGCGCGGTATTAATAATATGAGTTGTATACTTGTCTATTTGTAGTTAGGATTCCGAGTTTTCTTTCCCTTTTCTGCTTTTCCATATTCAGACGATTCTGCCTGATTCGTTCTTCGCTGGTTCGCTCTACCCTTTGGTATTGTGAGTCCATGACCCAGACCGTCGAACACTACTGTAAACCTAATAATGGGATGGATTACGTCGAAAATGAACCAAACACTACAAACACTGTCAGTACTCCCCGTCTAAATGGACTGGTGCCAATTGCCGAACCCATCTCAAAGCCGCAGCGACAAGGGGGTGAGTGAGTAAAAGGGGGGAGGATCACCAACGGCGGCCGAGAGGAACGCGTCGCGCGCGACCTCGAAGAGGCGAAATAGGAGAGGAAGCTGAGGCTTGTTTGCAGAGCGAAATGTTTATTGTTCCTCCCCCCCCCCCCCGGTCTGATGGGGGGGTCGCCGGGAGAGGCCAGGCTGGGGGAATTCAAGTGATTGACCGAGATGAGATGGTGGGAGGGGGAACAATAGGAAGAACCCGGGAGATATCAGGCCCTGTCCAAACTTCAGTCTGTTATTATGACCATTTCCCTGCCAGCGAAGAGAGAGACTGGGAACAACGACAACAATGGGATGATCGAACCATCAATCAAATACAGGTACTAGAAAAGCGATGCAGGAGGGAACAGTGATAAGGTTGCTCTGGTTGCGCTGGTCCAAGGAGGCGAGTTGCGGCAAGGTGGAGGGCGGAGGGTTTTGGATCAGATGGGGGGACACAAAAGAGGATTCAGACCAGAAAACAAAGGTTGAAAGACGGGGCCAAAGGCAGGAAGGGGAGAGTCAAGGCTGGGTGACCTAGGGACTGGGATGCCTGGTATAGATTCTTGGTAACGTAGTCATCTTCTTATTCGATCTCATCTTATTCCCATACCATATACCCACCTAGATCGTTTGCATTTCTCTCACCATCACGACTAAATGACCGTCTCTTTCGTCTTCTTCGCCCTTTCTTCTGATTCCTCAAACAATTAGTGCCGATTGAAGAAGAAGAACACAAAGGAAAATTCGGGGTTACGCATTGACTGGATCAACTCCTATCTCCTGTATTGTTGTCCCTTTGAGCGGCGGAACCGGTTGACCCAATATCTACTGTTCCCATAAAGACGAACCAAACCAACAAAAGCAAGAAAAAAAAAGGACAAAATGAAATCGAGAGGCAACTCCCCTCGTCCCTCTTTCGAGACCGCCGCCGCCATTCCTCTCCCCAGTACACCTGAACCACCATCAACGCCGACTTCTCGACCAACTACACCGTTCATTCGTTCTCCACCAAATTCGGCGAGACAATATCGACCTACTCTTCTTTCCTCGCCTACGCCTACAACACTCTCACATCTTGGATCACCCGAGATAAAACAAGTCCAACGAAGCCACGCCCCCGTCCCAATCTCGCTCTCCATTCCCGGCTTGATCACACTGACGACACCAACACCGAGAAGAAGCTCATTTGATTTCGGTCAAGACAGCGTCGAATTGCACGAAGTCGATATCGAATTCAAAGATCCACTATCGGCGAGTATTGGGGATTCTCCGTTTTCAGATAATCAGGCTTGGGTTTCTCCCGAGTCGAATGCAAGTAGAACACGTCCGATCGTCGGCATACAACCGAGAAGATTGTTTAGCGACGACGGGAATGAACACAAGCAGAGCGCCCGCGGCAGCAGTCGAAGTCCTAGTCACGAATTTCAGTCAAGGCCGACTGTAACGATTTGTGATAACGGAAATAACGAGTTTGAATTCGACGAGATCGATAGAATGGAGGAGCACGATAATCCGTTTTCAGCGGATTCAGCAAGGAAAAAGAAGAAGAAAGAGGAGTTACTCGATGCTCTCGACCTTCCGTATGGCTATAACCCGACCGACACGATCACATACGATCAACAAGACCAAGGCGAAGGTACCTATCGCCCACGCACGGATCCACGAGATCTTATCCCCGACTGGAGTTCCCCTAAACCGTCCATTGCTCTTCTGTTTTCTGTATGCAACCGACGCGACCTCATCATCAACCTCGTCCCTGCAATTCTTCTCGCCATGGCTTCGGCAGCACCACCACCCCTCATGACTGTTCTCGTCGGTGATGCATTCGGTGCTTTCGCAGCCTACCCACTTACCCCAGGCCAGGCAACAGCGGAACAGAAGAGTAAGTTAATGAGTGAGATTGGACGATACTGTTGGCTTCTGGCACTGGCGGGCGTCGGGGTCTGGATCCTCAATGCGCTCATGTTGGGTTTCTGGGTGAGAACTGGTGAACTGGTCGTTCATCGTTTGAGAAGGAGAGTATACGATAGCGTCATGTCGAAAGAGATGGGTTGGTTCGACGTCGGTATGGGTTTACAAGATGTCGATAAGAAATCAACTTCCGAAGGTGGAGCACCGAGTGGGGACGCGATCGGTGCGGGCGGACTGATGGCAAAATTCACAAAAGAATCAGATGATGTCAGAATCGCCTGTGGTGTCAATTTTGGGTCCGCCATTCAAGCTCTCGTCACTTTCCTAGCCTGTATCGTTCTAGCACTCATCAAATCTTGGCAACTCACCTTGGTCATCCTCTCTGCTATCCCCGTCGTCTTGGTCATCTCGATTCTCATCGAGATTCCTGTCGGCAAACAAGTGCGTGCAGAGAGGAAAGCGGTCGCTCAGGCATCGACGACGATCGAAAGAAATACATCGACAATGGCGACTGTCAAGGCATTCAACGCACAAAACATCGAAAAGGAGAAACTTGAGTCAAAACTCGAGACCATTTGTAAAACTCAAAAAACGGAGGCCTTGCTCTGGGGATTTACACTCTCTACCACCTCATTCTGCATGATGATCATGTTCGTCGCCGGATTCTGGTACGGAGCTAAACTAGTAGGAAAGGGCAAGGTTACTCCGGCAGCGGTCATGACCGTGTTCTGGGCAACCATACTTGGAAGTGGTTACTTGCAAAAGGTCGTTCCCCACCTAGTCCTTTTGACGAGTGGAAAGATCGGGATGGCCAGCTTGCTTGCGATTGCTATGTCGCCAGCGCCGGTCAAACCTCCAACGAGGCCCGCATCGTCATCGGCACATCAACACAGGGCGCAAATCGGTCACAAGCGGTCTTGGTCCGATGATACAATCGCAAGCACACAAGAAGTAACGATCTCGCAGAGATCTACTTCAGGGGAAAAGACGATGGAGCCTCGTAAGATCCGACCGAACAAGGCGATTGGCGAAATTGATTTGAGACACGTCTCGTTCGCCTACCCTTCCCGCCCAGACGCCCTTGCTCTCGATGATGTCTCTCTGTTCTTGCCCGCTGGAGAGACGACTTTTATCGTCGGCGGGTCCGGATCGGGAAAGTCTACCGTTGCTCAATTGCTTCTCCGTCTTTACGACCCCGACCAAGGTCAAGTCATATTTGACGACCAGGATATTCGATATCTTGACTCTCAGTTCCTGCGTGAAAACATATCCGCCATTCAACAGGGTTGTGTCTTGTTCGATATGTCTGTCCACGACAATGTCGCGATGGGACTCGCAGGATCCCCAAATCGGAAACCGACTGACGCAACTCGGGAAGAAGTCACACAAGCTTGCCAGCTGGCGATGATCCACGACTTCATCATGGGCTTGCCAGAACAGTACGATACGATGCTTGGAACAAAAGCGTCCAATCTGAGTGGCGGCCAGAGACAAAGGCTTGCCATCGCAAGAGCTAGACTAAGGGATCCGACGGTGCTCGTGCTCGGTAAGTTGTTCGCCCTCTCTTAAAGAAATGTGGAAGGGAAGCTATTGCTGATCCCACCTTCTCTTCTCAACTTGCAGACGAGGCGACGTCTGCTCTCGATGCCACTTCGAGAATCCAGGTTTTTGAAGCAGTCAAGCGTTGGAGAAAGAACCGAATGACCATCTGCATCACACACGACCTCTCACAAATCCAACCAGAAGACTTTGTCTACGTCATGAAGGACGGTGTAATGACGGAGCAAGGATTCCGTGCCGACCTTCTGCGAAAAGACGGCAGTGAATTTGGAAGAATGGCTACGATGCAGGCACATACACCGCTGCCACTCGAGGACAAAGTACAATGGAACGCCGCAGATGATGCCGAAGAGATTTTAGACTTTTTGGACGCCTACGGAGACTCTGAAGCTATTTCGGAAATGGCACGGAATCGAAACTCGATCGTGTCGACTTCTCGGCCTATCAGCGCCTCATACCTGGCCTATCTCAATTACGCCACAGATCCCGACAAGCGAGCCTTGATGGATTCCCCAGGGACCCGAATGTCAAAACGAAATTCTTACTTTGGGCCGGAAGATATGAATGTCCTTGCTACACCTCCTCGAGTCATCGGCCGAGCAGACTCCCATCTGAGCGTTCGTTCCAGTCCTCGGCTAGGTGGAAGCCCCGAGAGACCAAGACCGTCAACGATGATCTCCAGACGATCCCAAATCACCATGCATGGTAACCGCAAGAGCAGAGTCATTATTCCAAACGCCGATCAGTTTTCTATATCGGAACAAGGCGATGCAGAGTCGCCAGTCAAGTCGGTATCATTGATTTCTCTGTATCGAACGTACCTTTCGGCTGTTCCCGGCAAATACCTGATGGTTATTGGTATGATCTTTGCTCTGGGTCAAGGCGCCCTTACACCAGTTTGGTCAAAATACATCGCAGTATTGATGGCGGAAGTTAGTACCCACGCTAACGGTACTTCGACAACAACCTCGGTACAAGTAATTTGCATCACACTTGCCAACAGTATTACGACGGGTGCAACGTTTTTATTCCTGGAGATCGCAGCAGCCAACTGGGCGAAACGACTCCGGACCGTCGTTTTTGAATCGATTCTCATCCAGGACCAAGGTTGGTTTGACCAACCCGAAAACGCTCCCAATCGGCTAGTACAGAGGATTATGAAAGATGTAGAGGACATGAAGGTACTCGTAGGAACGATTCTCAGTCGAATCGCGACGATCACCGTCATGATCGGATTGGGCATCATTTGGGCGATGGTTGTCGATTGGCATCTGACTTTGGTTGGACTTGGTATCGGACCGATTTTTGCCATTGCCTCTGTGATTCAAACCAAAGTTTCGGCTCATTACGAGGCGAGGAACAAAGTGGCAAGGGAACAAGTCGCCAAGACATTCTACGAAGGAATTGCCAACGTCCGCAGCATCCGTGCTCTGGCATTCGAGGAAACTTTCAAGACCAACTTCGAGTCCGAATTGACTTTAGCAAGGACGACCGGCAACATCTCGGCCTGGGTGACTGGGATCGGCTCTGGAGCCTCAATGTCGATCGTGTACTTTGGTCAAGCCCTGATGATTTATGTCGGAGCGGCACTGATCAAGCTCGACGTCATTAATTACGTCAACATGCTACAGGTTTACTCTCTTGTGTTGTTCAGTGTCACTTTTGCCGCATCCCTTCTTGACTTCATTCCGGCCGTGGCCAAGGCTCAGATCGCCGGCCGGGACTATCTCCGACTCTATCAGCTTTCGCGGGATACCTCGGAACAACATGGCGACCTTCGATTCCCTATCAGCGGTCAGATCGACTTCGCTCATGTACATTTCGCCTATCCGACTCGGTCAGCAGTTCCGGTTCTCAAGGATCTGAATCTAGCAATCGAGGCTGGTGAATGTGTTTGCTTCGTGGGACCCTCGGGATCAGGAAAATCTACTATCGCTGCGCTCCTCCAGCGTCTGTACGAACCTCAATACGGCTCGATTCGCCTGGGTAATCACAAGCTTGCTCAAGCCGATGTCAAGTGGGTCCGAGACCACATCGCTGTTGTCAGCCAATCCGCACAGCTCTTTGACGCCAGCGTGTCCGATAATATCGCATATGGAACCGTTGCCACTCCTCAAGTCGAGATCGAACGTGCTGCTAGGGCAGCCAACATCCATGATTTCATCATGACTCTCCCTCACGGTTACGATACCAACTTGGGGGAGAATGCGACGCTCATTTCGGGAGGTCAAGCTCAGCGACTTCAGATGGCTCGAGCGCTCTTGCGACGGGCAAGCATCCTCATCCTTGATGAATGCACATCAGCACTAGATGCTGATAATCAGAAGTCCATTCTTGATACGATCATGAAGATCAAAAGGACGCGGACAACGATATTCATCACTCATAAGGCTGACATTATGAGGCGGTGTGATCGTGTTTTCTGCCTTGAAGATGGCCGGATTGCAGAGCAAGGGACATATGATGAGTTATTACGGAAGGGAGGGGTGTTTACGGATCTTATGACCAGTGGAGAGGTAGAATGATTGGATCCTTGCAGTGGATGCTGGAGAGGGATGAGGAGTAACTGATGAGTTGTATGCGAATTATTGGATGTTTGCTGGCCCACATTTGCCCAAATCACCTTTGACCTTTGATAAACACGTGTCTGGTTCGCGATGCTCGGCCGCCGGCGACGCGACCCCCGTCATCATATCCATCAGTCCAGCCGGCCGCCTGGCCTGAGGTGGGGGCAGCCATATGCAATCAAGAACGAATCATCTTTTGATAAGACTATTGCCATCACAGCGACATATATTCGACATCTATTCGTGCATATCATAGTGCCTTGATCGTCAGTCATGAGTCGAAATACTACCGTCCGAGCAGCTGTCATATCACAACATAATTCGAGGACCTCCGAGACGCAGT
Source organism: Goffeauzyma gilvescens (assembly GCA_025758705.1). Classification (NCBI taxonomy): domain Eukaryota; kingdom Fungi; phylum Basidiomycota; class Tremellomycetes; order Filobasidiales; family Filobasidiaceae; genus Goffeauzyma; species Goffeauzyma gilvescens. The sequence continues at coordinate 19,061 of JANGFI010001881.1, read as the reverse complement.
CTCTCCTCCAATCTCGCAATCACGTTCCAGTCCAAACCCCGCCAACTGGCAACATGCCAGTCGAGTCGAGTCATTCAAGAAGCATATTCTGGTCATTTTGGATGCTCGGAGGAGCGATCCTGTTGTCATGGAATGGTAGGCCCATAGCATTGTCTTATGTCACGCACGATAAGACGCTAACGATGGCTTTGCCTCGATAGTTCTCATTTGCACCCTTCCCACTCTCACCTCCTTCCTCCCCGCTGAATCGGCATTGTCAAAGACACTCGCTAGCTATGTGACCACAACTTTCACGCTCTTCAATTTCGTGTTTCTCGGTGTAGCTCAGAGGGGCGTAGGAAAGGTGAGAATGATGACCTTACCGCAAGAGAGATAAACCGCTGATCTGGTTACGAAATCTCTCAACAAGGTTGACCAAACGAAGCGTCTCAACATTGCGCTTATCAACATGATGGCTCTTCTGGCGTTCTTCGCCATGTGCTTCGCCTTTGTCTTTCCCTTCTCGTTCTACGGCGTCGCCATCCCTGGCTTCATGTTCCTTCTCACAATCGCTCTTGCCGCCAATACCGCTCTTCTCCAAAGTTCGGTCATCGCCCTTGCATCGCAATGGGGATCTAGTGAGATGTTGGCCGTCATGAGTGGTATGGGCGGAATCGCCGTCCTAATCTCGGTTGCTCAATTCGTCTTATCCCTCTTGAGCGTGCTTTCGGTCCGAAACAAGGGGGGCGAGGCCGTACCACCCACCAGCCGGCCCGCCACGAAGGGTGAGATTGCGGTTGGAACTAGTCTTTGGATCCTGGCCGCATTGGCAAGCTTTGGGTGCTTCGTGGCGAGTAGAAAGATTGTGAAAGCTCAGCCTCACAAATCTGTGACAGCTCCAGAGGAGGACACCACGGTAGAGCTGTTCTCGGCCGAGACTGAGGAAGACGATATCGAGGAGGTTCCCGTGACGGCGAGAAAAGCGGATGTCGCCGGAAACTGGGAGATCTTCAAGAAGAACGTGTTGCTTAATGTAGCGGTGGCATTCGTGTTCGTTGTGACTCTGGTGAGCCAGGTATAGGGTCATATGGTATAGAACAGGGCGACGCTGACTCGAAAGCTTTTGAAACAGTCCGTCTTTCCGTCCGTCACCTCCAAGATTGTCTCTGTCTGGGACCCGGCACCGAAGCTGCTTCAGCCAGCTTTGTTTATTCCGTTCCACTTTGTGATCTTCAATGGTGAGCATCGACTTGCAATTCAGTAGTGTCATCCCCTCGCTGATCCGTTCTGCCTATACAGTCGCGGATTATGTCGGTCGAACGTACCTTCCCACTATGCCAGCCTTGTTCATCACAGATCGCAAGCAGGTACTTGCTCTTTCGATCGGAAGATTGATCTTCATCCCTCTCATGTTGGGATGCAATACGGCCACCTCAGAATATCAATCAACACCATTTTTCAAATCTGATATAATTTACTTCCTCATTTTGTTTGCTTTTGGTGCTAGCAATGGGTGAGAGTGTTTACCATCCGGTCTCACGAGCAAGCAGGCTAGCTAACCAACACCCCCCCCCCCCCCACCTCTTTTCTTACAGTTGGATCTCATCACTCTCCATGATTCTCAGCTCGTCGCCAAAATTCAATCCCGCCATCAAAGACGAGGAAAAAGACATCGCTGGGACCCTTGCCGGATTCTGTCTCACCGCCGGCCTACTGGGAGGCAGCATAGCGAGCTTTGCGGTGGTGCATATGATCTGAGGGAGATGTAATGCGATGAATTATTGTACTGAAACTGACACAGGAAAAGGGACATGGAACGTTACGACCTCTCACAGCATATGCTAACTACGATGGCCGTTCAGAAAAATCTACAAGACCAATACATCTCGACATCTCCGTGCAATCCTCGCTCGGTCATTCAATCTCGGCGACAGTTTGCCACCTCAATGGCCGTGGGCCTCGTATCGCTCAGGAACGAAGGTGAATCGATACTGGACGTTCCAAGGCCGAACTTCGTCAACTACTGTCATCGGCGAAGTAGAAGTTCGGATTTCTCCAGGAGGGTGGGGGATGGCAAATCGTCGTGCGACGTGGAATTTTCCAGCTGTGCTCCAAGCAGCAGAATCTTAGATCAGAGAGAGGGGCGGGGTCAACGCGGGAATGAGATGTTCCGACTGAACCGAGTAATGAATCTCACCGACCTGTACGGTATAATTATCTCCAAGTAAGGCGAAAGATCGAGGAAGGGTCTTGACTTGAGATTCCTCGTCAGCTTCCGCCTGTAACAACACCTTGAGAACGAGTTCCTGTGTGCCCGAAGATGGAACAAGATCAGCAAACAGTGGAAGGCAAGATCTCAGGACTGACTGTTAACGACTCGGCGACCGTGGCGTATCCTTTCTCTGCTTCCTGTCGTCGGAAGTCGTCTTTCCTTTGAGTGTTGGTAAGAACTGAAAGTCAGCGACTCTGCGGTGCCAAGGGAGCAGGCCAGAAGGCAGTGTACTTGTCCGCACGTGAATCCTGGATCCATATCGACGACTACCCGAACGATACTTCTACGTCGCCCAGAAACGAAGAGTCAACAAAGGTCATTATGCGGAAGAGTGTTTTGATGACGACGCACTTGCTCTTCTCCAAGAACAACAGCCTGTACTTCCCGAGCTCGAAAGAGGCTGAGGGGGCGGTTGCCAATTTTTGAAGGTCGATTTAATTTCGAGTTCTCGGGCGGTATAATAATGACGACGGGATTAGACTCACGAAAGGTAAACCTCATGTTGAGCGTGTCTCGTTCGAGCTTTATTAATGCGATTGGATGGGATTGAAATTCAGGCAGATGCTTCTGCTAAATCCGATTGATATTTGGTTGTAATCAGGGTTCCAAATATTGAAGATGTATATTTCTATTTGATTCTCATATCACAAGTCCCGTCGCCCTGTTATCTCCTCTCTCCGTGCCTTGCTCTCTCTTCTTCTTCAACCCCTTGCCACTCCCCCCCTTACGCGAAGGCGTCTTCTCCGCCGCCGATCGCTTGCTTGCATTGTTATGCTCAAAGTAGCGCGACGACCGGGAAAACGTCTGATATCCAACGACGGGCGTATCTTCGACCGATGGACGGCATCGCCAGCGCAGAACCGACTTGGTCCTGATCATGAGAATGGGTCATGTCAGTGAAATTGGAATTTGAGACGTATTGACGTAACCCACCGGCCCCAACCGCAGTACCATGAGAATGTGTTTGGTGAGGAGGAAGCTGGAGACTCGCTGAGAAGTGGGCCACATGACGCGAAGATGACCAAGTCGAGCCAATCGGATGACATTCAAAAGATAACGAAGCTCGAGTATGCGTAGTGTCGCACATCAGTAGGCATCGAATCGTTCATCATTTTCATAAAAGGGCTCGTGTATTCTCATAGCAGGTGGCGGAAGCCAGACAGGGATACAGGGAAAGAAGATGAGCAGGTGAGAGGAGGAGGGGTGGGGGAGCGAGGGGGGTCGACGTATTTGCGAGACTGAGGAGGGATTATTGCTAGCGTACAAAGCCTTGAAGAGGAAAAATAGAAGGAAACAAACCCATAAGCTGGAGGTCGTGAATGAAATCTCCTTGGACGAGAGTCCGAGTGTTTTGCACCTTGGCTATGAGAGTCATCCAGTCGTGCCGTGTCGAACCGCGAGGTTTTGGATAGCTTCGATCAAGGCCGACATGGTCTCGTTGAAGGTCTTGGAACTCTCGGCTCGACCGGAGTCGGACTTGCTCCCCGTGGCAATCTCTCGGTCAAAGGCGAGTTGATGCAACGCAATCTCTTTGTCAACTTTAAGCTTCTCCGTGTGCTTCTGCTCATCGGCTGCGATCTTGTTTTCGCTTTGTTCCGCCATGCCCTGGTCATAAAGTCGTCACCTTCGTCTGCTGTGAATCGCAGAGACAACTAATGCAATCTCATCTTGGCGAGCTCTTAAGTCTCAATAGATATTTTTGTCTGGTTTGAATGTCGTGTGCTTTTATGCCCCATCTATCTCGGACACATCTCTAAGCTATGCTTCCCCGAATGATTTTGCTGAGAGTGGCGCAAATTGGATACTGAGGCTGAATCTGAATCTGGTCATCGGCGGACAGCAATCTAACAATCCCGAACAATGGTTTTGAAGGTCGACGCGTTGTCTGGTCTGGGGACGCGATTTAAATCACGTGATCCCACACGACACTTCCCTAAGCCACGCTGGTAGAGATGGACGCGGGGGGGCGGGGGGGAGATGAGAGGAGGGACTGACTGCCCATTGTTACTGTCACTGCTACTGTTGGCCGTGGGAAAGAGGTGGGCGGGCTGGCCTTCCAATCGCGAATTCATGTTTTACACCAACGATAGTCATCAGAAAGTGAGCATGGGATGATCAAGATCATCAGGCTCCACCAGAACCTGGAGACATGACCGTGATTTGAAGACCCATTTGCTGTCAACCATTCCATCCCGCTGCCTATCTTCTGGGTGCCCCTGTTGACGCATCAAAAAGAACAGAAACGTTGATCGTCAAGTAACGGGTTCTACAACTGAGTTGTCGACATCCCGTCTGGATTTGTATCTACCTCTCCGAATACCATAGTAGGAATACAGGAAAGGAAGAGAGTTTACGCCCGCAGTTGGGAAAAAGTACCATTTAAGAATCCAGTCACACACTCAAGTTATCCTACCAAGAGACGCCCTCCTCTTTCTCTCCTCCAGACATCCGGTATCTCTGCCCAACTCCACTTTGCTACCATGTCGCTCCCTACTACCTCTTCCACTGGCTCTGACCAAGTTCACGCAAACGAAAAGACTAATGGAGGATTCAACAACGGTGCCAATCTCGGCTTGAACGCTCCCATGCGAGGAACACCATCACCGGCACCAACGTTACCGAACGTCCACCCGTCGTCCTCTGCGGCTCTCCAACCTGGATCGATAATTACGCCAACTCTACCTACTGGAGCGACGACTCCCGGATCGGGGATGGGTTCGAGCACGAATGGCGGTATTCCACCTGGCATCGCATCACTCGACGCTAAACCGAACGATTATGTTTATTTCGAGAGAAGACCAGCCATGTTCGGAGATGGAATGATGCAGAAAGCGACGGCGGCGAAAATGCGTCTCGAGTTGTATTACAAAGAAGCGGTGGAAGGTGTCGTGGCTAGGAAGGAGAGGTGAGTGTTTATTTCTCTTCCAGGCGTCTTCCTGTACATGGTCCATGATCGGAGCGTGTTGCTGACAACCCGTACCACATCTTGCTCTCCCTTCCCCCCCCCATGACAGACGGTCAACACTCGAAAAGCAGCTGCATGCCGATCACTCCATCCCTGATCAGACCAAAGCGCGTCACCTCCAAGCCCTCGGCCGGCGAGAGAGCAACTTCCTTCGGCTTCGTCGTACCAAGATTGGACTAGAAGATTTCAAGACAGTCAAAGTGATTGGAAAGGGCGCGTTTGGAGAAGTTCGACTGTGTCAGAAAATTGATACGGGAAAGATCTATGCCATGAAGACCTTGTTGAAGAGTGAGATGTTTAAGAAAGACCAGGTGAGCACCCGTCCTCTTCCCCTCGGAAAGCCTACCGTGTTTCTTGTTGTGTCATCGAGCTCACACATACTCCCCCCTATCATCTTCTATCATTTGTCGTTGGCTGCAGCTCGCACACGTCCGTGCCGAACGAGATGTGCTCGCCGAATCCAACTCACATTGGGTCGTCCAATTGTACTACTCCTTTCAAGACGCGGATTACTTGTACCTGGTCATGGAATTCTTGCCGGGAGGTGATCTGATGACGATGTGAGTTGCCGGCTTTTCCCCTGCACACGCCCAAACGGATCGAATAAAGGTGTCTCCGCTGCTGACCCACCACCCTCCCTTTTATTTTGCTCGCCCGCCCAGGTTGATAAAGTACGACACATTCTCCGAGGATGTGACCAAGTTCTACATGGCGGAATGCATCCTTGCCATCGAGGCCGTCCACAACCTCGGCTTCATCCACCGAGACATCAAACCGGATAACATCCTGATCGACCAGCAGGGCCACGTCAAGCTCTCTGACTTTGGTCTCTCGACTGGGTTCCACAAGCAGCACGATTCAGCCTATTACCAGCGTTTACTTGGTGGTGATGCCGGTGGTGATTCTCGAAAATCTGCATCGAGGAACAGTGTGATGGTGAATGCGATCAATTTGGCAATGACGAGTAAAGGAGATATCGCGACGTGGAAGGCTAATCGACGAAAGCTGGCTTACTCGACTGTTGGAACCCCGGACTACATCTCTCCGGAAATCTTCTTGCAACAAGGTTACGGCAAGGAATGCGATTGGTGGTCTCTCGGTGCGATCATGTATGAATGCTTGATCGGATACCCACCATTCTGCTCCGAGAACCCACACCAGACATACCAAAAGATCATCAAGTGGCAAGACTACCTGCAATTCCCGAGCGACATCCGGCTCAGTCGAGAAGCAGAGGATTTAGTCCGACGGTTATTGACGCACGCAGACCATCGATTGGACGTCGATCAGATCAAGTCACACCCATTCTTCTACGGTGTCGACTGGTCGACGATCAGGAACATCGATTCGCCGTTCGTGCCCTATTTGAGATCGATGACTGACACGTCGTATTTCCCGACAGAGGACTTGGATCAGGTACCCGACCTCCCACCACCGTCGACCGAGGGTGGTGGCAAGAGCACACAGGATTTGGCGTTCTTGGGTTACACTTTCAGACGATACGAGCATATCTGAAAGTGGCCAAGTTTTAGTTTCTTTTCTTTTCTTGTTATGTTTCTATTCCCTTTTGCTGTTCAAAAAGCTATTGTATCTCCTTCTTCACAAAACTATGACGTTTTTTGCCCATGCACGAATTTCTATTGCTTGCTTTCTCTCTTCGAAGTCTACAAGGTGGTCTCATCCAAAAGTGTTTCTACAGCGGCCGCCGAATTCCAATTACTTCTCTGCAATGCCTCGACCACTGTCGCTCGAGGAATATTAGGGAACATGGACATGATGGCAGAGATCTCGGTTTGACTAGGTGCCGAGGCGGTTGTCGTTCCTGTCGCCGGTTCAGATGGCGTCCCTGCTTCAGCCGGCAAACCAGCCCTCGTCATCCCTACGACATCTCCCGCTCTTAGGCCGACCTGATTCACGAAATTTCCTAATCCTAGTCTTGACAATGTCCCCGAACTTTGATTCGTCGTTGCCGTCGCCGCCGGTGGCGTCGTCGTCGTCGTTGTCGTCGTTGGCCTCGGTGCTATTGATGTAGCCGCCTCCGCAGCCGCATCCCTCGCCGCCTGGATCTCGTTCACACGTCTCATCGTACCCTCCACAACCGCCTGTGCTCTCGCTCTTCTAGCTTCTGCCCTCCTCCTCGCTGCACGAGCACCAGGTAGATCCCCGAACTCGATAGGGAGTGCTCGTTCGTGTCTTCCCGGTGGAGTCGAGTCGGCCAACAAAGAGAAGGGAGCGACAACGTGATAGAGTTTATCAGGGAGTCGTATTGAAGAGAGTCGGAAGCGGGATGCGTAAGAGTGAGGATTCGAGGACAATGTGTAGATCCTGCTGAAGAGGACGCCAGAGAGGAAAACGAAAAGTGATCCCGGAAGTTGATGGTAGAGCAATAAGACGACGAATAAATAGAGGAAGAACTTGTTTGTGACTCGAGTGTGGAAGATTCGGATCGTATATAAAGATGGAACAAGCTGGCGATGTTGGCCGATGATCGCGCCGATGAGACCGAAGCAGCCGGATGGGAGGTAGTTGAGACCCCACCGATGCCCGAATAGTAAGAGCAGGAATGATGTTGCGGAGGAGGAAAGATAGGAGAGGAAGATGAAGGACTATTGAGGAGATGAAGGAGTTTGTCCGTCTTAGTACTCTGACGATGGCACCTGTGGCGATAAACTTGTTCTAAAAGGAATGCAAAGAACTCACGGCAAATTTCCGAGAACCAAGACAGCGTTCAACCGTGACTCCCGCGATATAGAGCACCTGGAAAGCCATCAGCATCTCCACAGAATTCGTGAAGCCTGCTTGAAAGGTTGCGAATCTCCACCATTGATGATATTGGGTCATGTGAGGCTTGAATGCGAGGTGCATGTATGGTTTTAAACCGGAGAGAGAGATGGAGAGAGAGACGATGGCGGTGGTGAATATGATCCCTGATATATGGAGACAAGTCAGCTCTTGGTGTTCTGAACAGTTCACTCTGGCGTGTTCAAATGGTCAATCACCTTTGACGACCGGTGCATTTTGGAAGCCTATGTCGGGGATTAGTAAACTGTCAGTTGAAGCTCGATGGCAAGAGAACGGCAACGAACAAGGCGTCTCCGATGGCTCACCGGACATGATGCTCGCTCGTGACTGCGTGTCCCCTTGGACACCACAATCCGAAAATGTGGCGATGCTTCCTCGTCGAGGATAATCTCCCGGTTCTTAATATTCAATTGTCATTTCACCTGATGTTTGGATATATCTCAACGCGATGGACGATGATCTGGATAGCATTCGTGGGTTTGCCGAGGGAGGGTCGCGCTGGTGGAGGTACCAAAAGAGGGGGGGGGGGGAAATGAGGGCCGGTCCAAGCCTCCTTCGGATCCGACTGAATTCAAAATAGGATACCATAATCGCGATTCGCGTGAGGGAGAAATATTATTCCAAACGAAATTGGCGTCGGCTCGTTGACGAGTCCTTCGTCAAGACTTTTGGTATTTTGAAGTGTGAATCAGAGAAGGTGCCATTTGCTCGTCTGATGGCGAATATGATTGAACAACCCGGGTAGTCAAGGTCACATGGCATGATTATTTCTGGTGCACACAACACCGCACAGCATGACAGCAGAAGTCGATCAACGTGATGTTTGTGTGTAAAAATGTTGAACGTAAAGGAAGCTGTTTTATCAACGCATAGAGACCATATGGGGGCATCGCCAATCTGCACGGCCGGGGAGTTATAACATGATCAAAGACTGAACGCATTCCACCACCCGGTCGTGTCGTATTTCTTTCCTGTGTTGACCACGTCGGGATTAATCATGATGGCTTGATTCAGCGGTTGATAGACAAACGATTTTGAACAGAAAAGGACATTGACGAGGTATTAGTAGCAAGGGGGACTTGTGAGTCTTTTGCTGAAAGAGCAAGAAACGGTACGAGAAGGAGAGAAGCATGGCGAGTTTGCGACTGACAATGGGCTGAGTGGGCGGAACGGATTTTTTTTACTTTGTCGCATTCATACTGGTTCCTAACATCACGGTTGACAAGCTGATACCCACGTCACACGTCAGCCAGCATGCGTTTATGAATGTCAACCAAGCGATGGCGAAATGGCGATCGCGTCACTCTCTCTAGCTGCGCACTTGAGTGGCTTCGTGGGCTCCCACCGGAGGATACGATTCAGCAGAACCGATCACTGAAGGAGAAAAAAACAAGTATGATTAGGATGTTTTCGACTATACCAAGCTTTCTCTGCTAGATCTGTGCATGAGCAAAACAACGTCACCGGCAGACCCAATGGAAACGAACTGGAACAAAATAAGGCGTTACCAAGTATTATCGGCAATGGATGTAGATCCTCGGCCAGTTGCGCTCGAGTACCGGAAGCAGGCGAAATCAAACGTTGCGAAAAAGTGCAAAAAAGTACAAAAAGTAATTCACCGAAAGGGGATTCGAACCCCTGCCTCTTACGAGACCAGGACACTATCTTGCAGTGTAAGCTGTTAAAGCTTGAGTCTGGCGCCTTAGACCAACTCGGCCATCCGGCGGATTGTTGTATACTTGGCCCCTTGATAATATATATCTTCCCACGATCCTTCCCCCTCGCCCGATCCCGCGTTTGCATCCGTCATTACCCTTTTCTTCTTTGAAACCCCCCCCTTCGGCGAGGCAATCCGATGCGCCAAGCACGTTGACCCAAATCTGGACAGGGAAAGGAAGGCGCCTGCCCTCCGATCGCGAGCGAAGCTCTTTCCAAGCGAGGCGTGTGGATATAATCTCTTATCATTCATGGTCCCAAAATATCACTCGACGCCTATCATCCACTTGAACGTATTAGAGCGGTACATACAGTATTACAATTGTGCATATGAAAATCTGGCGCACTAAATCATCAAGCTCAGCCTCATTATCCCCGTGCCGTGCCGTGGATTTGCTCCCTTTAAGACCGCAATGAGCACTTGAAAGGACACATCACAACATGGGCCACACGAACGCTGTACTAGAAAATGTGTTCGGCACCATCGGAGCCATTCTCTGGACAATCCAGATCATCCCGCAGATTTGGAAAAGCTGGAGGACAAAAGATACCGAGGGCTTAAGTGCGTGGCTGATGTTGACTTGGGCGGTGGCCTCGATCTTCTTAGGGACCTACGTGGTGGTGCAGGATGTGAATGTGCCAATCATTGTGAGTCGCGAGGTATATGTCGCATACATGGGAACGAGCGACGATTAACCCTCTCACTGTGCTAGATCCAACCCCAATTGTATGGTGTACTATCCGCCGTCAGCTGGACCCAGTGTCTTTACTACAATGAAAAGAAGTCACTGCGCCTATGCCTCTCTTTGTTCTTCGGCTATTGTCTTATCTTTGGAGGGTTCGAGACGGGCATGTATTTTGCACTCAAAGTGAGCACGACACCAGCCGGGCTCCATTCGTCCCCTCTCTTCATCACTGACACCTCTTTCCTGCTCTCCAAATCGCTGCAGCTGGGACAATCCCGTGGCGTAACCGGTCCCACAATGGCATTCGGCATCATCTCCGCCGTTCTCCTCGCCGGAGCACTTCTACCACAATACTACGAAATATACAAACATAAAGAGGTCAAGGGAATATCCCTCACATTCATCACTATCGACATGCTTGGCGGTGTCTTCTGCGTTCTCTCACTCGCATTCAAGACAGAAATCGATGGAATCGCAACGGCTAACTATAGCGCAGTCGTTGTGCTCGATGCCATCGTCCTCATACTCGCAGTCATTCTCAACCCTAGAGCCAAGCGCCGGCGGATGCCAGTAGATGAGAAAGCAGGGCGGAGCGGGACGAGTACGCCAACCGTCGTTCAGGTATAGAATTCTGTAATCATTCATAATTAGCATGGTCAATTGAAAAGGACAAAATGAAACTCAAAGGAACTCACTCTTGTTGATCAAAAAGATCAAAGTATTCACTCGAACCTTGGCGACCTGATCAAACATGTCAAGCGTCGTCTTGTTCTCATACTTGGCCTGGAGCAAATCTTCCATCCTGACTTGGCAGCTGCCGAGAACCGGCTGAGCAGAACCAGGATGCATGATTTCGAGATCAAACACTCCGACTTCGTTCGAGGAGACAATCACGAAAAGTTTGCTGAATTGCGCTGGTGAAAAGGTCGAAATGGGGAGGATGACATCTGCGGGCGGGAAAAGGTATTGTTAGTGGCCAAAAACTCAATCAATCATACAACGCTCGCACTCACGCTTCTCATACAGCTCGACCGCTGAATACTTGTACGACCCAAACTGCGCCTTCTTTCCGGCTTTTTGCATGGATCTCAAATGACGACCCTGCTTGGAGAACGGTATGATAAATTTCTTCTTGCCTTGCTTTTGCATCGTGTTCATGGCCGAAGTCACGTAGGCGTTGTACGAAGTCAGTTGCTCTTGCAGCGATGCCTTTTTCTCAGATGCATGTGCCAATGCCTCGGTGAGCGCTGCAGAGTCCTTTCTCCGTCGCTGTCGGTTCTTGTTCTTAGATCGGATGTCAGCTGCGATATCATCCAGAAGACCCTGCCACTTGTCCGCACGAGAGAGCATTCCCTCCTTTTCGATCTTCATACAGTATTGAATCGCTCGAGCCTTGACCTCTCGGAATTCGAGCGAACGAATGTCTTCGAGTCGGTACTCGTTGGCGACCAAAGGCGGCAAGGGTAGGTGCGATTTGTGCCGCTTCGCTCTTTCGCTTTCAATATCGAATTGAACAACAGCCAGCCAATATTCCTCGTCTTCTTGGTAGACGGCGGTAGTAAGAACATCGATCAGCGTCTTGCCAGTCTGGACCTTGAGCGTGGCGAGCACATGACGCTTGGCTTGTGACCAATCCGCTTTTTGAGCGGCAAAGGGGTCGTCGGTCACATTGGCAAATCGGGTTCCCAGAACGAGGGAAACTGGAGCGGATTGTCCTTCTTGGTATAGGACGTTCGGAACGCCACCAAGCTCTTCGAGAATCTTTCGAACAGGGTCAGCTTCTCCCGCTGCGATTTCGTCAATTGCAGTGCTGAGCAGGCCGTGAACGCCATATATTTCGGCTCGGCTGAGTGTGATTGGCTGAGGTTCGGCTGCAACTTCCACTAAATCTTGCGTTCGAAGATGACTCTCCACGTCGTCGACGGTCGCGACTGCATGAGGAAGTGTCAGCCCATGCACTCTCGACCCAGACGCGCTGCAAACTCACCATCGATAATCCAGTCTGAAAAGCCTGGTACAGCCTCGGCGATGTATTGTTCCAGTGGGGCAAACAAGTGAACATCGTGAACAATCTTGCGGTAATGGCCGCAAGCGATGCAGCCCAATAACTTGACAACTTCGCTGAGATTCTGTCGAGGTAATGCACCAATGATGTTGGGCAAAACTTTGTGGGTTTCGGGGGAGCTGCAGGACTTGGGGTCAGTACACTTAAGCTTCTAAAGCAAAGGCCTGGATGGACCCACCTCAGAACAGGCGAAAGATACGGAATGATCACGCTCATTGCAATGATAGGGGTCAATTCAAAGTCATCGCAGGCGTACTGCGTCTTGACCCGAAGAGAGAGCATCATCTCTCTGGCCATCAAGCGAAGAGCATAAGGGATGACGTCCGTTGACCGGTACAAGCTCTCGAGGACGGTAGATGTCCAATGTTGGAGAGCGGTCATTTCTGCGAGGCAAGGTGCTCAGCTTCTTGCGCGACACCTTCGTAACAAAACATTACTCACGTTGGAAAAAGGCAGCCGACGATGCGGTATCTTTCATTACGGCGTAGTATGCATCAACTTCCCGAGGTTTGGTGCTGATCACACCAGACTCGCTCTCCTCGTCGTTCAGAATGCGGTGATAGATCTAAACTAGGGGTCAGTTCCGTCTCTTTGGACGACTTCACTCTCAAACTCACCGAAACCGGATCAATACACAAGTCTAAGTCCTGCTCCTTAATCATCTCGTTCAATGGCTCGCCCAGGATCTTTATCAATGCCTCCGGATTCTTCGGTCGAGCAAATGCAATTGCCACGTCTGTCGCGATCATCCGCTTCTCGACTAACTCTTCGAGCGACTGCATGGCCAAAGCTTGCTCGTGTACGGTGAGCTAGGAAGTAACCAATTGGTGTAGGTCAGCGAGCGCGGTCAATAAGTACGCGAATGATCAATCCTCACCTGCAGCACTTTCATCAACAAGAACTCCTCTCGCCGTCCCGAGCCATACCCATACAACGCCAAGATGACACCCTGCATCATCCTCTTTCTTTCTGTCGAGCCGACCCCCGTCTCCGACTCCAATCTCAAGAGACGGGCAAGGTATTTGGGATCCGTTTGCAGCAAAAAGAAGAGGTGTTGGTAGAGCTCCAGTTTGTGCCTCGTGGTCTTATCCAATTGGGCGGCGTGCGAAAAGGGGTCCATATGGGCCACCTGGAAGCTCTCTTCCTTGTTGCTGCCCGACAAATTACTGCCGGTGATTCTCTTGACCCGGACCAGGTCCTCGAATGACAGACGGTTTTGCAGCAATAGTGCGATCCTGGTATCAGATTCAGCGACTTGACCCTCGAGCAGCTGATTCTCTCTGATAATTGAGACGACCTGCTTTCGCAAATTTTCAATTTGCATCTCCTCGTTGAAGTCGTTTTCGCTGTCGTCGAGAAGGTGCATAAAGTGTTGTACGGCCGCGACGTCGACGCCGGTACCACTGATGACTTTGCGGAACTTTTCACGCTCTCGGCGACCTCGCCAGATGGCTTGGACTTTGATGATATTGTCCATGTTGTCTTGCAGGTCATACCATCGAGCGAGGAATTGCCTTCGACGAACGTTGCCCCGGAGAAGCCGCTGTAAGAACACAATGCCCGCCTGTGTTTCCTCGTCTCGCAAGTAGCCAAGCCAGTCGTTGTAGTCTCTCCGAGCAAGAAGACCTCGGGCGAGAGCCTGGAAGCCAATCACGTCGGGAGCAACGAAATCGAGCTGTTTCTTCTGCTCCACATTGTTTCGCTTAGCGAGACGAGATCGCAACATGGCTTGGAGTCCACCTACAGCCGAAGAGACTTCGACCTTGTTGAGGGATTTCTGCATATCGGCGTGATTTCGCCGGGCCAATTTGGCTCTTGCAATCGCTTGAAGACTGACGATACCAGGTGAGATTGGCTCGAATATCTGCTGGATCGCCTTCTTGTCTTTTCTCGCAAGCCATCCTCGAGCAGTGGCCTGGATTGCCACCATGATCGCTGTAGAGTCATCCAATTGCTTGACCTGTCGTCGAAGCTTGGATCGAATGAGGGCACCTCGAGCAGTTGCCTGAAGGCCGATATAGACGGGCAAGTGAGTGGTGTTGAGAAACAGGCCGAAGTCGGCCGCTCGAGCTCTTACAATTCGTGCCCGAGCACAAGCTTGGAACGATGTGATGGCCGAGGTCATTGACGGAGATCGCGTCTGCTTGACCAGCTCCCGTTTGCGCTGCGTAGCAATGGTTCCGCGGATTTGAGCTTGGATTAAGGCGATAGTGATTCCGGCAGAGTGCATCACGTTTCTATGTCGTTTGTGGCGTTTCCGAATTAGACTGCCCCGACATTGCGCTTGTATTTTAACGATGAGAGGAGCTCGGTCCTGCATAAAAGCTTGAAGCGCCTTGTATCGCTTCTCAACAATCGTGCGGCGGGCTGCCGCCTGAATCGCAATTGTCCATTTGGACATGCCGGCTTTCTTTTTCTGATCGACGGCAATGGATTTCCTCGCAAGCGCTCCTCGAGCTCGACTCTGCAGTCGAAGCACAGAAACGGTCGTCAAGGCGAGTCGGTTGTTGAGCAGAGAGATCTTTTGTCGAGCGATATATCCACGAGTGAGAGCCTGCAGTCTGCGGATATCCCCCTCACACTCGAGCAGCAATCGATCTCGTACTGTGACGTCAAGGATGGAAGATGAGCAAAGGGATAACGCTGGCAGACGCAATTGTGGGAAACGACTCACTCTCTTCCTCAGATTCCGGCTCCTCTTCTGGCTCGATCTGACATTCCTTGGCAAGAGCAGTTGAAACTTTGCTAAAGTTGGGCATGGCGACGCCCTGCAGTCCTCTTTTTGTGCTCTCGAGTTGTTCATCTGTCGAAGCCGTGGAATCAGCGATCAAGCTCCACACCAAAAAGGCTCAGATAGCTCACCTGTAAAGTCGAATTGGCCGACCAAATTTCCAATCTTGTCAGCTTTACCCAGTCTAGCGAGAAGATGACTGGGAAAGGAAGTGGCAATGGTCAGAGTCTGCATCGCTCGGGCTCTCGGTCTAACGAAAAGGCACTCCTGTCTGACTCACCTGAGAATATGAATGCAATAAATTACCTTGGGAATGTTCCTCTTGTTGTATAAATCCGTCGTTTCAAAAATAAAGGTCTAGAGAAGGCAGTGGGGGGGGGGGGGGGGGGGGCAGGGGGGGAGGCCCTTGGTACGCTCGCAAAGACCTCGACTCACCTCGGGCATGCCGACGTTCCGTACAAAATTTAAAAAGTAGACGATATTATCCGATTGCTTGAACCGATGTTTCGAGTCCTCCCAGATATGTTTAACGACTTGTTCTCCCTCGTACAGCCTCGCGAGCTTTGCCAAGGCCACTCCATCTCGGATCCCTTCTTCCATCTCTGTGACTCCAAAGCCGAGCTCTTCACCCAAACATCCCTCGATCCACTGTTGAGCCTCTCCAACGTGACAGAGATACTCGTACGCGCCGAGTTCTTTCCGCTGCTTGTCCATCCACGCCGTGTTCAGCCTCTTGGACGGGAGTGGAGCAGGTGCAAGAGTGCTAGACGTCGGAGCAGGGGGGAGGCGAGATAATCGGATTCGACCCCGAACCCCCGTAACACTTCCACTTCGACCGAGTGTGGAAGCCACTCCGAGGACTGATGGGTGGTCCACTGAGGGAGCGTTCGGAGTGATACTCTTTCCTGTGAGACCTTGCATGCCGAGTCCATCAGGTCGGAGGCGACGGATAGCTGAGGGGCTCGGAGGCGCGGCGGAGGCGGCAGCGGCATTGGCTGCGGTGGCAGAAGACCCAGGCGGGCCCTGGAATCGACTCGCGATCGTTGGGGGAGCAGGTCGTCGATTCGAAAACGCCTTAGCGGTCGGTGTATGCGAAACTGAGGGAACAGCGAGAGTGGTGCGAGAGGACGATGTCGATTCTGGCTGTATCGTACTGTCCTCCCCTCCATTCGATGCGATTCGGGGTAAATGTTTGCCTAATTGTCGGCCGTCCGTTTTTCCGATTGAGCCATATTTAGCGGCTTTGCTTGCGACCGAGCCTGATCCCGAGACCAAGCCGGTAGATCGCGATGTCGAGGTCAATGAAGAAGACGACTGGTCCATTCCAGCAGTCGACCGGGAACTCGAAGGAAGACCATGTGGAGGAACAACGGTCGATCTAAACGCGGAATCTGGTTTCGACTCTGATACCTTACTCGAAGCAAGAGACAGACCCGAGAGATTCTTCTCTAGTTCTGTGCTCTGGCCTGCCGCCTCCTTAGTCGTTGGTTTAGTCGGGAATACAGGGGACCCCTTACTGTTTTTCGACATTTCTGACTTCCACAAAGAAGACGCATTCAAATTCGAGTTAACAAATGCTTCTCCATGTTCCGGGCGTCTAACAGGTTCCGGATTCGGGTAATACGGGTGTTGGCGTTCTTGGTACGCTGAAGTGAGGGTGGAGGTCGAAGTGGGCGTCGATGGCGACGTCGAGTATCCTCCCGCAAAATTTGAGTTCGATGACGAGGAGGAAGATGAACCCGGCATCGGTCGACCCAACAACCTTGCAAGAGTCTCATCAATCTCCCTTTCCCTCTTTCTGAGTTCTTCAGCCGTTTCTGCGATCCGACGTTGGATTGGATCATGTTCACTCAGCTGGGTCGTGACTCCAAACGGTGAGCTTGAAGACCGTGCTGATGCCGAACCTGTCGTGGACCTTGAAGATCCCCCACCGTCACCGGGAGAGGAAAGAGCGGTAACTCGGGGTGTAGATGGAAGCGGCGCGGGCGCGGGAGAGGGAGAGGGAGAGGGCAGAGAGGAAGCGATTGAAGATTTTGAACTTTCAATCGGCTTCAACGTCGCCATCGACACCTCGTTCACTTTCTTATCATCGGATTTCAAAACCATCCTCTTTACGGATCCGTTTCCATTTCCATTTTCGACTTGACTCGGAACGAGGGGCTCTCGACTCGATCTCCGTTTCGGAACCCAGCTCTTCGGTCTCGGCTTAGAAATTGATATCGGCGTCGGTTTCGTTGCACCTCCATCCGGCGTTGGGGCCCCCGTCCTAGCTTTATCCACTTTAGGAGACATCTCGGAAAGAGGCAGAAATGACCTATTCTCGCCGGCAAGGTCTATTGCTGAAAACCTCTTCACTAGATTGGCGGTCGTGTTCGTCTTGGTATTGAAACTGTTATTGGTATTGATATTGGTGCCGGTGGTATCAGTATTCGTACTGGTACTGGTACTAGTATTATTTTGTGCATTTGACCCCCCTTTTGATCCGATAGTCGTTGTTGTATCAAAATCAGCGAAAGAAATTGGCCTCTTCTTCCTCCCTCCAGCTCCTGCTCCCATTCCATCGATTGTCTCCTTTTTTTCCAATCCAGGACCGCCGGTAGCGCTACTGGTGGCCTTGGAAGACTCTGCCATTGATTTATCTTGAGCTACTCTCCATGCATTCATGCGAAATTCCATCGTTGGGGATTTCAGTCCTCCTCCGTGCGTGGTATCGACAGTTGCACCACCACCGGACCGAGAAGAAGAGGAAACCACACTATCCATCCTCTCGAGACCTCGTCCCGGCTCATCTCCTTCATGACTGATACTGACACCCCGCCCAGCTGCTGACGGATTTCGCTCTTCCCATTTCGCGCGAATTAGATCGACGGACTTTCCTGCTCGATGGTGCTGACTTTGGGTGCGAGGAGAGTCCATATCAGAAATGGAAGTAGAAGTCGAGGTGGGGGTGGGGGTTGGGAACGCCGATGCACTAGTCGAAGCTGGTCCCCGGGGAGATGATGATGCTGACGGTTGCATTATGGTGGATAGAGTCAGAGAGAGAGAGATGCGGCAAGAAAGGGAAGTAGGTCTGATCAGATAAGCGGTGGATGGAAGAGAGATAATCGCGACACGGTGTCCTCTATATACGAATTGAGCCCATATCACTGGGTTGATGTCGTTGTCGGTTGTCGCTCGTCGCTCGTCGGTTGTCGGTTTCGGAGGTCGTCACTTCTTCTGCCCGAGTAGACGGGATCGGAATGTAGGCTTGCGTTTGGCAATATATCGGAGTGTCGCGATCAGTTGAAAGTCAGCTCCCACCCGGTGGTTCCCAGATGAATTTCAGATGCTCCCAAATTGGCGCTGCGCGAAGATGAATACTGCGAACGGTGTGAACACGATGGTAATGAATGGAATGAATGAAGAAGATGGTGATATCGATTAGCTTATAAGTTGGAACTTGATCCGCTCAATCGATCCGTTACGTCGTTGAGGAGGTTGGTCGTGGTGTGGTGTGGTTTGATGCTCCAAACCTGTTACTAGTGTCAACCTCCCAAACACCTCCTCTCTGCCTGATCACTCCTGAACTTGATCAATCCCATCGGTTTCTCCCCTTCCCTCCCCTCTTTCCCCTCCCCTCTTTCCCCTCTTTCCCCCCGGTTCGTTTGTCCCAAACGTCGAGGGGGTCGTTGTTTATCATTTGAGAACTGCGGTAGGTTCGTTCCTCTTCCTCTCCTCTCCTTCCCTCTTCAGTCCTCTCCCGCCCCCCCCCCCCCCCCCCCCCCCCCCTCCTCTCCACCCCCCCCCTCCCTCCCCCCCCCCCTGCAACAGCCGCCCGCGCCCATCAACAACCGAAAGATAGGGAA
>JANGFI010001880.1:6610-48389 GCA_025758705.1 Goffeauzyma gilvescens | reverse complement strand
CCTCTGGTGTTGGGTGTGGGGGGGGGGGGGGAGCGGGGGGGGAGGGAGGAAGAGGAGAGAGGGGGGGGGGGGGGGGGGGGGGGGGGGGGGGGGGGGTTACGGGTACGTACCAGAAGAATAGATATATGATGAGTGAATGATCAAAAAATGTAGACGAAGACGATATGCACATCTACATGGGCCTAGTTGAACTGTATGAATGTATGAGTGGATAAACAAATGAGTAAACGAACAACTGGGTGTTGGTCTGCTCTGCTCTATGGCTCGTCCGTTTTCCTCCATAGACTGGGATCCGTCTGCATGTGATAACAGACCGCGAATATTACTCCCTCAAGTCATCCAACCATCGATCCAAAAATTCATCTAACAATCCATTTTTATTTGTGATTTCAAGTGCACTCTTGCACTTTGGCTTTCTTCTAGTTTCTTCTACATCCTCGTCTTTGATTCCCAGTCCCATCCTCCGCTCTTCGGTCCCCGCGGAATATGGTGCCGTTCATTCCTTTCGTTCCGATTTGTGTTTTCGAATCCAAAGATGAAGAGAAGCAATGATCGCCTCCTCGGCTCGTATCTTGGTTTGGGTCTTCCCATTCCCTTACGTGTGGTCAATGGTCCAGCACATCACAGAAGCAGGATAGTTCCTTCGTTCTTTTTTTCCTATTCCCTGCGTACTCGTCTCCTTTGACCCGCCGTGCTTTCTCAAGTGCAACCCCCCCAACCCCCTTCCGAGCTTGCCGATTCTTCTCCCCTGGACAAATTCCAAGTCCACCTTCTTCTCGGCGGTCTGTCTGACCTCTGGTAGGGCTAAAGACTCGCCCCCAAGAATCTCAATTTTGGCGATAAGATTCCACCCGATGCGATGCGATGCGATGCAATGCCAATTCCTTCATTTTCTGCGTCTCAGCCAAAGAAGGGTTGTACGCACGTTCCGTCTTCTGAAACCCGCAGCAAAGGGATTGCCTGGATTCTTCTACCTTTCTTCCTACTTTGACGTCTTTCGATACTTCGTCTCTGCTCTTTCAGACGCCACGGCACGGCACTCAACTCACCCCCGCAGGTTTTACTCCCTTTTCCGTCGCATTAAAGGAGATCGCCCTCTTGCAACACCGTCTTCCGAGGCTCGGATTGTCATTGGGTCGCAGCGCAAGAGGACCGTTGCTGTCGGATGGCGTCAGAGGAGGATACCGAGTGGGGAGAAGGTGATGAAAGGAGTGTCGTTTACGGCCGTCCAGCTGGGATGAGACCTGTGTTAGTAAGCGGCCACAGACGGTGGGGTATATATACAGACACGCTGGAGAGCGGGATTGAACGCTCTCGGTGGGCATGGGATGTCAGTGCGATCCAAGTCACACAAACGAACAAATCCTTGCCGTTCTAAACCCTTCCCGTCCATTCGAGTACTTGCTGATCTAGTCACTACCAACAAGATCGAATAAACATCGTTTGAGAGAGATACTTGTTGACGACTGACATTATGACTAAAACTCACAATGACATGATGGCACCCAACCCAACGGGAGCAAAGGATGAAAGGGGTCCGGAGCACACCAAAGGTGAGTCAGCGAAGCGAGAAGACGCCCCTTACCAGCCGAGCTACGAGACGGCAAGAGAGATGATGGAAGGGGTATATGTGAAAGTCTGTTACATGTAGCTAACCAAATTCCCACCTCTCCTTTCTCCTTCGTCCAACTATGACCGGAATCCAGCTCCGCCGAAGTGGAGGGCTCTGAAAGGAGTAGCTGCTGGATCAAAGTTTAATCCGGGTGTGATGAAGGCATCGGCAGAGTTCCGCAGAGGACCGACAGCAGGAGAGATGCGTCTTCTCGATCAAAATCAGCCGCCTATTCCCCCTTCTGAAGAGCATTCGGTCGGTTCACAATCACCTTACGGGACGGCTTCTTCAAGGAATGAAGCGTATACCAAGTCCAGCAGTCCCTCTCCCGAAGGTGAGGGGGAGAGTTCTGCTTCTCGGTGGTCTGATGATGCAAGAACTACCCCTCGATCGTGGTCCTCCGGTTAATAAGTGCCAGACACTCATCTTACTTTCCATTTGGATGCCCCGTCGCGCTGCGGTCCATCGAAGTTTTGGCAGACATGAAAAATTCCTGCTGGGAAAAGAAAAATCGACGAAGGGCAGAGGAGGACTCCATGTCCATCGCCATGCCATGGGGGGACGGAAACTGGAAGTCGGATCATGGTGTTTCGGGGAGGAGTAGGAATGTATATGCATCACGAAGTAGAGAGGAGAGAATACACGGCCGCTTTTACATGGCAATATATCATTCGATCATGAGATGCTGTTGATAAGCCAAAGCCACCTGCGTGTCACAAGGGAAAACCTGGCGGTGTTGCAACATTTTTTCATCCAGACATGTGTCTGGGCTGCTTTGATTTCCTCACATCCTCTCATGGATCTCCTTAACTCTGTATAGGACCTACTGTGCTGTAAAGCATGTCACCCAGGCAATCCAGCATCTTCCCTTCTTTCCTTCATCACTCGCCTCCGCCTCCGCCTCCGCCTCAACCTCTGTCCTCCTTGTGCGCTTCTCTCTCTTTTCCTTCCATCGATGGATCTCCAAGCTCGGCTTGCTCTCCCAGTCTGCCCTCCGCGCATCCCCGCCGTTTTATCTAGTCTCGACAGTGCCTCCGTGATGCGACACCATTGGGTTTCCTTCGTTACTTTCGTGTGACATGTCGCAAGCTGTGTGCATCTTCTTGAGGCTCTTATCACTGTCTTGACTTTTCTCGTCGCGATAAGACACTCCATTTAATCCTTCCTCCCTTTCGCATTTCACTCCAGTCCATTCCAGCACAATTCGTCTCTTAACCCGCACATCCCATTGAATTGTTGCCTTCTTACTCTCACGGTACATACGCTTCCAATTTAGAGAATCCGGCCTCTCCTTTCACATCCTATCGGCAGTGATGCTCCAGAAGAAAAATCGTTTTTGGGGAGTCACGACCATTCTTTCTCCCTCTGGGAATTCTCACGCTAGTACGTCTCTGCAGATTCGCCACCCACCTTATCTCATTTCATAGCAAAGCGCATGTTTCCCTTTGATATTTCACCCTCGTCATCTCAAGGTACAGCACAGCATACTTACTTTCCTTTGATATCTCACCTTCGTGCTCTCAATGCACAGCGGAGCATATTCACTTCCTTGGATATCTTACCCTCGTCGGTTCTTTTTCTTTTGGGGCGGGGGGGGGGGTAAGATTTTGACGATAGCCAAGATAAGAGGAGAAGAGGATGAAAAGGAAATACGCATTATCCCAGCATCGTTTTCCATTTCATTTTCCGTGTGTTCATTTTAGGCCAGCCGGCGTGACAATGTCCTGAGCACGTGAAAGTACTCCAAGTCTCACCCCCCTCTCCCCTCACGCCTTTGCCTCCTTTACCCGCGACCGCTTCCCCCGTTGCTCGCGCGTTTCATCTTTCCCCACGCGCCAGGTCCTCTGCTGATCCGCCCTCGTCCTGCTTTGATCCGCATGTTTCGCTTCCCCCTCCCGTCGTCTGACGCCTCTTGCTCTTGCTTTCTTTCGGTGCGATTAGAAGAATTAGGACGACCGGATGGTGACGACCCGATGGACTTCTAACTTCGCCATGACATACTTCGGAAAAAATATGGCGAAGGGCAAAGAGTGCAAAGATTGAACACACGTCGATCCAGTTCAAGGACTGTCGTATGCAAATCAACTATCTCCTTGCTCGAACCTTTTTACCGTACTGTTCTCGCTTTGCTCGACATCAAGCTAAGCATTCCATCGAGAGGTTCTCGAAATCTGGATTTTAGTATCACAACGAAACTGAAAAGAGATAGATGAGATGAGATGAGATGAGATGAGATGAGATGAGATGAAGCCTGGTTCTAGGGACTGAATGATCATACTCTCAATAGGTGGGGGGGACTTTCTTGAAACGACACAACGAACACGACGACCAAACGACACAACAAATTCCACGAAATTGGTGTGGAAGCGTACGAGCAAACGAATCGAGACGAAACGAACGGACGCGACGAAGACGAATGCATGCTCATTTTGTTAACAATTATTAGTCGGTTCGGGATCAAGAAAACAAGGCGATAGCAATCAGGGTTCAGCACATCTGGAAATAGATCCAAAATCAGTTCTAGGATACAGGGCAATACCAGATATACCAGATATAAAATTGGACGAAGGGACGAAGAGACGCAGGATACACATCCAAAAAAACGCATTTCACAACGATCGTTGAGGAGACAATTTTAACCGTGGATCCACTTAATCTTTGGATCATTTACAACAAAACGACCACGACCAACAGTGCAGTCAACCGTTCCAACATGTCTGACCACCTTCCTACCGATCGAGTCGAGGCAACCCCTGAAACCCCTGCCTCGTTCCTTCCCCAAGCCAACGCGAACCCGAACCCGAATCCACCTTCCCACCTCCGCCCAATCTCCGCTCACTCCAGACGTTTCGCTCGATCCGCAGCAAAACGTCAGTCTATCCATCTTCTTGGATCGATTTCCCATCTTCAACAACACTTCACGCAATTCGGTCTTGCGTCTTCTGCTGCTGAGGAAGCGGAACTGCGGGCAAATATCAGAGGATTGGGAAGAAGAGCTGTTGGCTGGATGGAAGATGCGGGGTCTGGGGAGCGGGCAGGGTCCGCCGGTACCGGGATGGAGAGGGTGAAGGAAGAAGAAGTAGAAGAAGAAGCGGTTGGAGACGGTGGAAAGGAGGCATCATCAAGACTTCAGACGCCTCACCCGAATGTCCTCAACCGGTCGGCACATGTAATGGCTGACTATTTGAACGAGAACGAGATCAAGTATGCAGAATCTTCCCAACTTGGATCAGATCACCCTTCTTTCCCTTCAGTACCAACGAAGAAATCTGATGGAACTCGTCAACTTCCTGAAAGAATGGAGAGGACCACAAAAGTGGATTTACTTGCGATGAGAAGGGAGGTAGAAGAGAATTTAAATGAGGTTGAGGTTGTTTGGAGGTTGCGGGCTCAATTACCACAAGAACAAAAACATGAAGGTCGAGAAGAAGCAGTTGAAGAAGAAGAAGACAAGCACGAATTGAAAACCGAAAAGAAACAAGGGGAAGAGCCAATAAACCTCCTCGACATCCTCCAAAAAACGATCTCGGCAATTCGTTCTGTCCGAGCATACACACTCGCAGCACCTTCTTCTTCTTTGCCTTCTTCTTCCCTCAACCCCTCTTTCCACCGATCTTCCCTCGGCCATGGTCATTTTCTCGGGCCTCACGCTCTGAAAAGACCAACAACCCGACACTCGATCTCGACGCCTTCTCGACCCGTCCCAGCCTCTTCATCCGCATCTTCATCTTCAACTTCTGGCGCCAGCCGGGCCGTGTCCCTTACCTCCGGATCTACAACACGTATATCTGGATTGCAAGAGAAAGATACAGAAGAAAGAGAGGAGGAAAGCGAGAGAGACCGAGACCCTCTAAGCGACTTGAGAAAAGTAGCTCTAGATGTTTTGGCGGGATTGAGAGCTGTAGAGGAGAGGTATCGGGTTGTTATCAAGGGGAACGAGGAGGAGGAGGCTTCTTCGTCTGGAGCTGAAATTAGCGGAGGAGGTGTAATCGATTCAGATCCGGCTTCATATTCAGGAGCACAAAACGGGGATCAGCAAGATGAAGGTCATGCATTTGCCCCCCACTCTTCTTCCTCGTCGTCATCGCTGTCTTCCATTGAACGCAGAACTGGGACCGGGGGGAGTATAGACGCTCAGATAAGCGAAAACACCGCCACGACCACCACCGCTCTTCCCGATAATCCCGAATTCGATTTCGATTTCGATCCGTCGTACTCTTCCGAAGAAGAAGAATCTGAACGACTAGTCCTCTCCCGCCCATCCTGGACAGACCAAGTTACATCAGGCTCCATCGCTACCGAGTGGACGTACCCTTCAAACCTAAGGATTTTACCCGACTTGGAGGAGGAAAGAAGGGTCGTCGGAGTATATGTACAGCTCGTAGAGGAGGTGATTGGGATTGGTGGTCGCGAAGACTCGGAGGGCTGTAAGGGTGGAGGTGGAAGAGGGGAAGAAACGCAAGGCAGAAGGGGCGGGATGGATCGGAGGGTTAGTGCAGGGGGGCGATTGGAATCTGCTTCTTCGTCTACATGTTCCTCTGTGGGTTTAGCAGGGTCGCGCTCATCATCGCGAGGAGATCCCAATCGTCAAGCGTTACCAAACCTCGAAGAAGGCATCGAGGATGACTCTTCCGACGGTGCAGACGGCGGAGACGACGAGGTCCCAGAAGCTTCTGAATCTCAAAGGACCGATCAGAGTGAGGGTCAACACGGGCAACAGATGCCAAGATGGGCTCAGAACACCCTCTGGCAAGGAAAAGATATTGGTGAGCTTCTCCTTGACCCTTGACCCTTGCACCCTCCTCTTCCTCTTCTCCTCTCCTTTTCCTTTCAGTACCCGGATCATTCTCCTTTGCTCCGTCTGTCTGTCTGTCTGTCTGCCTGTCTGTTCGTACCTGTGTCTGACCTACGATCACGTCTCTTCCCCCTCCTGTTCATTGCGCTGCTAACAGAACGTTTACACGCGTTCATGGCGCAGTATCTTCCACTTTCTTTGGTCGCCCTTTTGCCACATCCAGACACCACACAGGATTTCTCACATCAATTGCTACGTTGTCTTTCGTGAGTATTCATGCGAGTAGCGTGGTGCTCCCTGGATACACGCATTCCAAAGATGAATTCCAGCGCTACGACGCTGACACAGCTTTACTCTCTGCTCTCTTCTCGTTACTCTCGTCACTCCGTTCCTCGGCTCGCTGCGCTCGCCCACAGTGACGGCTTTCTCCTAGCCATAGCATTCAACGCATCCATCGATTCACCTTCCCTCGCTCGATGGGGATACATACCGATGGATGACATTCACGATACCTTGGCCCTGCCGTCGGCGAAGTCGAAGTCACACGGGGCAGCAGAAGACGAAGATGGCGGTAATGGGAACGGGAACGGGAACAAAGAATGGACGTTTCGAAAGATCGCGAATTTGAAAGCTTGGGCTGCGTGAGTCCCGGCTGCTTGTTCTTTCCGTCCTCTAATATTCTTCACTCCCCCTTTCTCCCTCTGAATGTTCTTTTGATTGTCTTCTGAGGGATCAGAAGAAGAAGAGAATGCTTATACCTCCATTGCTGTCTTCCCCTTTTGCTTCTCACTCACTCACTCGCCTTACTTCGCGCTGCCACGCCGTCCCTTGTGCTCACCCATTCGCACTCGCTCACAGCGCTATCAAACTCCGCCACGCAATCCCAATCTCACTTCCTCATCAACCTGAATCTCGTCTAGTTCACTTAGTACCCCTCTCCAAAACATACGAACGTGGTTCGAGCGCCGGTCTGGCTGTGGGGACGATGTCGGTACCGGTACTTAGGCCGGAATCGCGGAGAGCGTCATCGGATGGTGGTGTAATCGACTCATCGACCATTTTGTTCAACCCTGCACTCGTTGCCAAGCGCGAGACCAACGAGAGTGGGAGTAAGGTCGAGAGCCTGAGCGAGATCGAGGTCGACACCGCAACGGAAGGCCTCGCTGATTGGGAACAGATGTTACTTCGAGTTTGTCGGGAGTGGCTAGATGCTGTTCAGAAGGAAATCGAAGTGGACATGGAGATGGAAATGGGAACGGGGAAGTGAGGGGAGCGGAGCGGATCGACGAAAGAGATAGGTGGGCGAAAGATTAGATGATGGGATAAGGTGGTAATTGATGATAATGACCTGATAACGTCCAACAAGACACGATAAGATAGAGATCGAAAACGACGAATATGACCACGCAGATACCAATGCTTGATGCTGATACACGATTTATGAGTCAATCCCCAATACGTGATGCGTCATGCGTCATGCGTTTTGTGTGGTTTGTGATGTCAATACATACTTTCCTGATCCAATGCGATGATCTGATCTGATGTATTCGATTCGATTGCAGGCACCAAGACAATACCCTGAGATAGAAGTAGATGGTATTTTTTCACCGTCATCGTATATAGTCTGCGGGGACCTTCGAGTTTCGCTCCGTTTCGTCTTGTTTTCATGATGATCAACCTTTTACTCCTATACCCAAAAGGGAGATCTGGTGGTGTTGTTGTTTTGTGGAGTCCCGGGGGGGGGGGGGGAGGGATGCAACACTGGAAAGGAAGGGGGAATGAGCAGGGAAAGGGAGGGTGGTGAAGTAGCGTATCCCTTGAGATGCCTTTAAAGAGTTGTAACATTAAACAACAACGGCAACCAACCACACACCACACCCTTCAGCTATACAACCGTTAATTTAAGGATCATGTATATTAACCGACATACTCCAAAGCCTCTGGACCTTTGACCATCAGCCAAGAAGATACACAGAAAAGATCACCAAACGGAGAACCGCAAAAACACAAATCACACACATACGTGTATATATATATACATCCTTCTTCAGTTTTCTTGATTGTATCCTACACCCTCAGCAGAAGCAGAAGCAATAACAACAACCATGTTCTGCTTCAAACCCACCTCCCAAGCGAGCCCGGGAGCGCCGACGCACGATCTTCCTTCTGCCGAACATCCCTCTCATCCTCATCCTCATCCCTGTCCTCATTACTTTCACGCACCTCCTCCGGACTCTTTGACGACTCCGACCCATCCGACTTCCCAGGCTCATTCGCATACATATACGGCGAGCACACACGCACAGAGTCCTACCTCGCCTACCTCTCCAACTTCCTTCTCTCACGTTTTGAAACGACTAGGAAATAAATCGAGTTCTCCAATGACGAAGCCGTGGGGGAAGACTGTCAGTAGCAGCGGTGGCGGCAGCGGGATCAATGGCGGTGGCGGTGGTGGTGGTGTTAGAGGAGGGGTCGAGATGGCAGAAAGAGGAGAAGGGATGATGATGAACACGGGGACGGGTACCGGTACCGGTTTGATCGAGTGAGTAGATTAAAGTCTTCATTTCATTTCCATTCTCTTGATACGACGACGAGCAAGGCAAGGCTTTTTAAGGGCTGGAGGACGAGACGAGACGTGGGGTAAGTAAATATAGCGAGGAGTCCGATAAAGGGGCCGGGGGGGGGGGGGGGCTCTGGCTCTAGGTTATCTATCGTTCGCGAACTGAGCTACACCTCGATACCAGGGGAGGAGGTCCAAGCCAAAGGAAAAGAGATAAAATAGATGGATACATTAAGGAATGACCCACCCCGAGTCTGAGTCTGATTCTGCTTTTGAGATTCATCGATTTCGACTTTCTTTCTGATTTAACTTATCGTCCTTTTCAATCTAAAGACCCGTCCACCTCGATCATCATGATCATGAGCACTATCAGATTCCTGCCTCCGACGCCCACTCCGAAGCCATTTCCAATTCCAATGTCAACTCAATTCCGGCGACAACGACGACGAAGACGATTCCCGAGGCAGCAGGGACGACGGCGGTGACGACGGTGAGCGGACATGCAGGAGGATGGTATGCCTAAGACAAGCACGAGATAAAAATGTGTCGATATGTGAAGAGATGGCGAGGTGGCGAGGGTGAGGACGAGTGCAACGGCAGGGGTAGGGACGAGAAGAGGGGCGAAACGGGCGGGATAGGGGGATGGGTTCCACCCATCTGTCAACCTATTTACCTATCTATTTATCAATTTTGTCTTCCCATGAGCCGATATCCTACACTCTGTCTTGCTATGCTCTGCTAGGGTTTACATGTTTTGCATGTGAAGGGAACAAAGACCAAAAGCACAATGAATCTGTTTCATTATTGCTTCTGGCTCCGGTCAAAGATGCACATCCACGCCTCCTCCCACTTTCATGACTGGCTGGCTGGCTGGCTGGCTGGGCGACTCCGTGACCCGCGTGGACGCACGTCGCCGCCGGACTGATAGAATACGAATTGATGTGATGTGATATTATATGCTATGTGATATATGATATATGATATATGATATATTGGGAATATCCCACCCGTCGCATTTGCTCGGCACGTGTCGGTGCTCTTTAATTTCGTCGTCGGATTCGTACCATTCGATGACCGACATTTTGACACTCGACACTCGAGGCCTCCCGCCATCACCAATTCGTCTCTAATCGCTCCGAACTCAAATTGCAACCCACGACTCGTCTATTAATCCCCTTTATTATCTTCGCTGATGGAAGGAGGTACGACTAATCACCCTTTGAAAAACTCCGTCAGCAGAGTCACTTTGAAGTACTCGGTGTTTATGGGTGTTTGTTCCGGAATTCACCTTTCCGGTCGTCCTTTAGTCGGTCGTTGTCTTTGTTGTTGACGTTATCATTGCTGTTGCCGTTATCATTTCCCTTGTCCGACTCTGACACCTTGATCCTCTCCATCCCTTTCTCTACCTCCCCTAGTCTTTCTCCTGCTCTTTCTCCTCGTACCTCATCTGTGATACCCCCCTTCTCCTTCTCTTGACCCGCTCTCTCACCTGGTGCTAGTGCGAACCCGATCGTAATCACGAACTTGACCACCAATGCGACGAGTATAACGACCTCTACCCCGGCGACACGATGTACAACTGCACCTGTGAAGCTCCCAACCACTAGACTGGTAATATAAACGATCCTTCTATTCCTCTTTCTAACTCTCGAGTCTTTAAGACTCCAAAGAAATAAATGTGGGTCCACAAGGAGGTCAACCATAGGTGAACTCAACATCGCCGTTGGCATTTCCGCAACCCCGACAGTCCGTGCGATCCCAACTTGTACACCGGATGCGATCGACAGTAGGAGAAGAAGAGCCCAGTGATTTTGGTCGATGAGGTGAGCCCAGGTGATGCTAAGTCCCACGGCTATACAAATCACTTGAAATGTGTTTCCTGCTACTAACCAAGCACGAACTCGGTGTCCGAAACGGTGTGCGAAGAGACCACTAATGTATCCAAAGGCGAGATAACCAAGAAGAGCAGTCCCGTTGTAGCTGAGTTTAAGATCGGGGATATTATCAGAGTAAGAAGACGATGGCTGGATGAATGCTGCTATTTCGATGGTGACAAGGACGACGTTACCAGTCATATTGGATGTGAAAGTTTGGAATGCTGCATAGGATGCCGCATCGATGAGACCGGTCGTGAAAGAGATGGAACAGAGGAGATAGAGGAGGGAGGTTGTGGACAGGTCTTGGCGCCAGAAGGAAGGCCGCGGCACTGCGGGGGAGGTAAGATGTGAGCAAGGCTGTGGTGGCTGCGAACGATGCGACAGAGCCCTCGATGAGCAGTGAGGCGAGGATGACAAGGTGGGATGCGACGGTGAGGTGGATCGCTGCGTCGATGAAGTTGGGTGACCCCATACCGCATGATCGGAAGATGTTGCTAGCCCGGGAGAGGAAGGACGACTCGTTCCAAGGTTCGACGGGGGGAATGACGGGGTAAAGGGAGAAGAGAAGGGTGAAAGGGATGATTGAGGTGGCGCCAGTGTGTGAGACATCGTGGGAGTCAAATCGTAAGAGTAGAGAAAAGCCAAGTTCGCCTCGGTTGAAGTGTGTGGTAGATCGCTATTGTTCGAGCGCGGACTCCGATTCGGTCCAATAGCCTTTACCGATTTCGCAACGATGAAGTAGACCCAGTGCGAGACCCGAGACGATCACGATCACGATCGAGAGAGGTTATTGCTGCTTTTATCAGAGCCCGGTCCGTTACTCGCTCCAGACTCAGATGTCTAATTGACCCGACCGTGTATTCCGTTCTGATTGATTGTGGCAAGAATAAATGCAAGGAAAGAAAAGAGAAGCAGTTAAACGTGTTGCCCGACCTCCAAGTACATGAACCAAGAAATCGTGTCAGAGCATGGAGGTGGAAGTGATATGCCGCCTCCCCGTGATTGGCCAGGGAACTGGTATATACTGGTTCCCAGCGTGAGTGCGACGGCGGGACGTCTCTGTTTAAGTGGTTCTTGTGTGAAGCGTGTGCTGGGTGCGGGGTGATGTCGCTTGATTTCCTGGAGCCAACACGGACAAAAACAAACGGAGGGGGTCTGTTGCTGTGGGGATGTATATTGTTGCCTCTCGGATTCGAATTGGGCATCGGAACTGACTAGATTGATTATCGGAACTGTGCTATCCCTTCGTGATGTCGGATAGTAGGTAGTCTGCCTTCAAGGCGTTTAAGCAGAGGAACCCTTCCTAGTAAAATTGATATTCGAATTCCCCAGTGGCTTTAGTAGCTTAGCTTGCTTGGCAAATGAGGTCAGGGTAAACGTTCAAGGGGGAAGTTGCGGGTGGAGGTGGGCGAAAGCCTTGGCGTATGACTGAAGAAAATGGTTGTCTAGCCCTTTGAAACTCCCTGATCGTCCAGATTCGATGATCTCTTTTTTGGTTCTCTCCTCTCTCGAATAGGTATGTGTTTCTAAAAGAGAGGGTGGAGGTCGACGTATCGTCTCCTTTGAGTTCCGAAGAGACCCGGCAATCTAGAATCATCGATATGTATTCGGTTTACTCGAGGTAGGTAGGTCGGTCGGTCGGTCGGTCGGTCGGCAATCCCCTCTCGCTTCGCCTCGTCGCTTTGAACAGGGGATGGGTTGGAATGGAATTCGAGATTGAGATTGAGATTGAGATTGAGATTGAGATTGAGATTGGGATTGGGATTGGGATTGGGATTGGGATTGGGATTGGGATTGGGATTGGGATTGGAATCAACGGTATCTCTCGTGCTGATTCCTAAAGAAATGACAGGAATACCGCGAATTGAATCCGAAAAAGAAGCTAAACCAATTTACCTTGTCAGCAAAAGCCGTGTTGACCTTGTCGATGGATGATATCGAATACTGAAGAAGCTAAATAGGTGAAAACGAATTCCGAATCTTTCTTTCCCGCGTTTGTGGTGTTCTGGTATTTGAGGTGTCGGATGCGAATTGGTTTCGGATGACGCGGCAGCAGCGAGGCCGTCGCCGTTTTCGCCGGAAGGGGGAGGAAATGGGGAGGGTTTCTTTGTTTTGTTGTGGTTACCATCTATTCGTTCTTTGATCGAGTCTTTCTTATGCATGGTCTTCCATTGTGCCAGTGTACAAAGGTGTCGCTTGCGTTCGTTTTCTAGGGAAACCATCTCCATCTTCACAAAAAATCAGTTCCTAATGCACATGCATGAACCACAGCAGCCACGTTGAGACCTTGATTTTGACCTTGTTGTTGAGCGAGATAAACGAAACACATCATCAAACTGAACCGACAACAGCGATTGAACACCTCTCTGTGGGAAATCATCTTGAGCAGCTCCGCTAGGACGGGCAATGACGGCACACCGTGAAGGACGCGGTTGATATGCTACGTAGGTAGCGCCAGATAGATTTAGGTTGTGTTTTGTATTTCTTTGGCAAGAAGTGCGGACCGAAAAATAGAATGACTTTGTTTTGCTGTCGATACCAGCCTTTTTCTCGCTGTCTTCGACGGAAAATGATCGTTTCTCCTCTCACGACGCATGAGTTTTTTGTGGTCTGTTATATACTTCTCTGCGCTTTATGCTACGTTGTTCACTGCCAGACGGATGGAAAGGGGATGCAAACACTCATCTTCGCTTGACAAGCTCTCCTACTCCTTTGATGCGACGAAAAAAGACAGCACGCCAAACAATGAACGCCACTCGCCACTCGCCACTCACCACACCCGACACAGCTGACACAGCCCGCACCGCCCAAACATATCTCCTTTCAACATCCCCATATAAATCATATTCTTCCTTTGTTAATCACCTCTCCAGCATTTCTTCGTCGTCGCCTAGAGGGACAACTCACGCCCTTCTTCTGCCTCCACGCCTTGACGCAAGGGCAACCTCATCGAGGGACCTTCTCGGTTCGAATCTTGAACAGCCACTCATCATCTTCTGGGTAAGCTGAAGCTAGCAGCACAGAATATCATAGGCGCCAAACAAACCACAGAAGCCCTCGGAAGTCGCGAAGACGAGGACTAAGGCGTTTTATGAGGGGGTCGTCGCTATTCTTAGCCATAGTCTTGATAGTCGGGAGCCATGAGCCCATCAACCTACTTCCCGTCCTATCGTATGTACATAAATACCTGCGCTGAAATTAATGGCTACTCAGGAAAGACGATACACCGGCTCCTACTTCCTGTCCTCCTTTTTAGATACTTCGCATATCATCCGATGAGCGGCAGAGCTACTTCGACGATACATGGACGGAGTTGATAATATTCGAAGGAATTGACGTCCGACGTCGACGAGGGTCGGATCATGCAGGGTTCTATTTACTACTGTTATCCCGGTCGAATCCGTTGTCTTTTCGCATCCCACATCCATAACCTCGTCGGGAAGGACATAGACGATATGATGATGGATCGAGGAAGTCAGGGTCTTCATTTGAAAGAGGAAGGGCCTGTGGCTGCGAATACGACCTTGCATCTGCTCTTATGCGTATGCATGTTCGTATCGAGTTGGGATTCAAGATCGACTACTTGTCCTCCTTTTGAGTGAATCCAGTTGATCAGTGGATCGGCATCGCCTCCCCCACATGTTTTGCCGTTCTCATCATTGTTGGGAACCGGGAGTGAGATACCGGCTGATCTCGTCCAATCGTTAAAATCATCGTCGTCGTCTTCTCTTTTATGGGATACCATGGTCAGATGAGGTTCATCGACTTTCAAGTTCGTAAACATGGATTCGACTTCTTTGTCATCGTTTCCGGCGTTGGCGGTTTCTTTTGATGAATGCGAAATCGAGTCCCGTTCAAGCGGGTCCGGGGCGAGACCGACCTCCTTGCGAACTCTTTCGTCTCTTTTCATCCGCCTCACCACCTCTTCTACTTCATCTCCTGATTCCTTCTCGCTTCCAATCGAATTGATGTCGTCACTCCCCCTCGCATCAACAGAACCTAACAACTCTCTTACCCATCCGAAGCTCGTCTCCTTCCCATAGGTCTTCTTGAGTATTGCCCATGTTTCTTCACGGAGTCGTTCTTGAGCGAACAAGAGGATTAGGTTGTGGTATGGCCATGTTGGTAGGAGATGCGTGGGTACCAGTGAGCGTGACTCAGAAGGATAAGAAGGGAAGGAAGAAGAGTTCGTGATCCGGAGTAAAGAGTTATATAAAAGAGGATCAGGTGTCTTGATCGCTCGATGAGCCATTGAACAGAGGCGAATAAACGGGGAATGGCGGTCCACGAATGAGGAAGGAGCGATGATGTGGCTTTGTCGGGGTTTAGAACCCGAGGAAGCGAGATCGGACAATGGGATGTCGGAAGTTATATTTGATCTGTGGGTCTTCGCTTGAGAAAACACCAATCTCTTCCATGTCGACCCGAATTGAGAAGATGAAGATGAAAAGTCTTGGTTTGTGAGTTGATATAAGAGAAGCAGAGATGCGAAGTAGGTTTTCCTCGATTGGAGGGATAGATCGACATCGAAATCACCGGTCTTGCCCGCGTCGCCATGCTCTAAGTCGGTTGAGGAGCCGGTCTGATCCTGATCCTTCTCGTTCTGTTCCGAGTTTGTCAGCGCTCCAGCAGGTGGGTTTGTGGTTTCCTTGACTTCCTCGGCCGAATTTCTCCGCCCGACCTGTTGTTTCAGTAGTCGCCGCCGCCGCTCATACTTCCCATACATCCCTCCCTCAACCAGCACACTCAGACAACTGTTAATTTGACCCCTTTCTCCAGCACGAATAGCATATAGCACGCTAATCTCATACACATGTATAGCGAATTCGTCGACTCGGGAAGAAGCAAGGAGACCTTCTCGTAACTTTCGGAAGAGGAGGAGGATTGAGGTGAGGGATTCGCGGGCGGGGGTTGATAAAGGAAGAGGAATGGGTTGGGGGTGGTTGGAGGGGGTGGTGTATTCGGAGGGTGGTGGGTTGAATTTGAGGTGCCAGCGATCTAGCTGTTGAAAAAAAGACCAAGAGGATCAATCGGCGTAAAAAGCAATGCATAAGATCAATACGTTAGTACGTATGATTAGCCTTCCAGAGAGGCCGCTCGGAATCACGTAACCAGGAAGAGAAAAAAGAAACAGAATACAACAAGGGGAAGAGTTGCAGTACGAAGAGCAAAGAGCGAAGCGAGAGGAAGAACGTAACTCACCCTTCTCCCGATATAAGCCCAAAACCTGTCCTGGATTTCTTGGTTCTTCAACGCGTCTCCAACATCATCATCCTCTCCCCATCCACCTGACCGTGAGACCGTCCCAAGCATCTCCATCTCTCGATCTTCCTCTTTCATACGTTGGATGCTTTGTTCTGGCGTTTCCTCTTCGTCTTCGCCTGCAGTCTCAGTCTGGAGATTCGCGCTGTCCTTCTCAGATCCTTCATTGATAATTCCGGACTGGGACAGCCCCTTTGAAGACACACCAGTACGCAGGGGATCCCTTGTTCTTGCCTTTGTGCTTGGACTCGCCCTTAATGCGGGATCCGATGTGAACGCAGGATGATCAGCACGGCGAGTCCTCATGTCAGAGGGGTCTGAGGATAAGAACCGGCGACCATGGTTATAGTTGCTGTTCTTGTTATCGTGGGTATTTATGGGGGAACAACTTGCGTTCTGGCTTTGGTATTGCGGTTGGTATTGGAAACGCGGTTGATCGCGGTCTACACCAAATCTTGGGGCTGGGGATGCAGCTCCAGATGTGTTCAAAAACGGTGAGCGCGACGACGATGTTGCTGCTTCCGTTATTGTTATTGCTGTAGATGATGACGACGATGCCCACATCGATGATGAGGATGCCCCGGACGACTTAACATTGTTTCCGGAGCTGGCGTTATTGGTATTGGACGTGATTTGCGCCGAGTGGCCATGAATTGACTTATTGGACTGTTGCGGCTGCGACGGCGGTTGCGACGGCGGCTGTGTAAATCTACCAGTCCCATCCCGCGATGATGGTGACGCCCTCCTATCCACCACCTCTGCCTCGACGTCTACCGGTCTTCTGTCTAGATATCGCAATTGTTGTCCTTGTTGCTGCTGTTTCCCGTTCCGTCCTTGCGTTCCTTGAGTACCTTGCGGCCTTCGCCAAGAAGAGGACGCAGAAGAAGACGGCGAAGAGGAAGAAGTAAACACGGAAGAAGAAGAAGAAGACGACGTTGTCCTTGATGCCCAAGGTGTTGGTGGAGTCGAAACCGAGGTAGATCCGACACCTATTCCCATTGGCCTTCCTGTCCCCGGTCCCGGTCCCCTCACCCTCGCTGCCGCCCCCACCGTTGTGGAGGAGCCATTCCTCGAGCTCCCGTTCGAGTTCGGATTCGAATTTAAGTTCCGAGACTGATTGTTATTTGCAACACGTCCAGACGCAGATGCAGCAGACGACCAGATAGAATCACTCGATCTCCCTCCTATCCGTTCTTGCCCTTTCTTCGCATCTTCGGGCTGCTTGTATGACATTGGATCCTGGGGCCGATGGTCGTATTATCGGATAATCACGCGAAACCGGGTACCAAGTACAAGTACGGAATTGATGTGCTGTGAGTTGGTAGGATTCAGATGATCCGTGTGCGGTACTGTGCGAGGTGGGATGAGAAGAGAAGAGATTGATTACTCAAAACGGTATCGAATCGAATCAAGAGACAAGAGACAGCAGACAAGAGACAAGAATAAGAACAAGAAAGAAACAGCAAAAAAGCCAACGATACGATACGAGATCCAAACCCAAACTCAAAAACAAGGCAATCAAAGCGACAGCAACCGTCGTCACTTGCCCCCCCCTCTCTTCCCCACCGCGGTCTGGTCGTCATAATAATATTACTAATAATAATATAAATAACAATTCATTAATTAATAAGAATATTTATTATCATGTATTTATCATTAAATAATATTCTTATTATTTATTATCATTATTATTATAATAATACTCCGACTAATATAAGATATAGATATGATCCAATAGTCTTCCGAAGGGCTCCCGGCCATTTTCACGTGCCTGGCTTCGTGGTCCGCCCTTCGCGGCTCGTCGGTTCGCGGCTCGTGTGGGTCGTCCGTCGTTCGGGGTTGATTAGATAAATACGGTCAGTAATTTGGGAATCACGATTCACGATTCATGGATCGTGGATCATGGATCATGGATCCCAAAGCGATGGGCGATGGGCGATGGGCGATGGGCGCTCGACAACAAGCACTCAAGTACATAATCACCCTTTTCTTTTTCTTTTTCTCCTCCTTTTCTCTTGCGCCATGCTGATATGTGGTACTGACTGACTGAGTGATTGACTGATTGACCGGATGGATGGGATATTACAATGCTTAAATACTAGTAATCATCCGAATTGTTACCGATAGCCTCCTTCTGTCCTTATACTGCCCTGATACTATACTATACTGGACTGGACTGGACTGGACTGGACTGGACTGGACTGGACTGGACTGGACTGGACTGGACTGGACTGGACTGGACTGGACCGGACTAGACTGGACTACACTAGACTGTAAGTTAAAGGAGGGGAATAACAGCTCAATCTTACAATGATCTCGGCGTATTCATTCATGTCCTATAGGTAACTTACTGTACAACACAGCACATCAAGTATCTCCCCGTGCGTACTTGTTAGAAATTGATTAGCGTCTTCTTCGCATGTTCGTACCGTTCTTCCCCCCCCCCCCCCCCCGCGCTTCCCTCATTCACAGCTAATTACTGTTTGCACTTCTCGGTTCCATGCCATGCATGTTTCAGGTTTGAGTTTAAAAATGTCAAGCAGGTCCAAGTCCAAGCAAAAGGGGTGGTTCCACACTTGATTCACGGGTCGCGTCCGTCGATATGCGCCGAACGGGTTCCCCGTAATTCCTCCGTTTTTCCGTTTGTTCGAGCGTGATTTGCATCCCTCCATCGCCTTGATTCAGTTTAGCTCCCTTTAGTCCAGTTCAGTTCAATTCATTTATCTTTCAATCGATTGATCGCAATCATTTAAGCGCTATTTGATTGGCTGGCTGGCACGCCTCATCGCCGGCAACGGCATCGGCATCGGCATCGGCATCCTCGGCGTTCTCGACTTGTACTGGCAAATGGCAAATGGCAAATGGCAAATGGGTAACAGCAGATGCGGGGGGAAGGGGAGGCGCACGCGCCCGAACAGGGGAACAGGGGGAACAAGGGGAACTCCGGTCCGGAGAGGCGCGCGGACAAGGCCGAGCGAGGGCCAACCCCCACCTTTAGGCCGAGATGTGAGGACGCAGGCAGGCAGGCAGGCAGGCAGGCAGGCGAGTTTCGTCCGTCGCCGTCGAATCGGTTCGAGTCGTTCGTTCGGTCGGTCGTTCGCGTTCTTTACTATACTATACCGCACCTCGGTCTGCCAACCTGTAATCCGATATGTGCTCCGTCCTTTGCCGGTGGGTGGCGGTGGGTGCGTTGGTCGTCGCTGGTCGTCGCTGGTCGAAGTGTCTGCGTTCAGCAGGGGGGAGTCCTTGCAGATCGGATGTACGTACTTATATAGGTTGTCACACAGAGACCGAATTCCACGGTGTCATATCTCCAAGGGGATAAGGGTAACTGAGGCAGTTCAAGTCCAATACCTTTGGTTTGTTGCAAACAACGACATCTTAAATCCTCTCTTTCCATCAACCCTATCCACTTGCGAACCAATCGCCCCCAAAAGAGAGAACAAAGACGCGCACAACATCTATCTCCCTTCATGTCTGTCGGTCCAATTATTTCCAACCCCTCCACGGGCGGTGATGTTCCCATCCATACTCTTCCTCCTCGGACGTTTCTCTCTGAGCCCGCCCCGGCTCCCTACCCCTCCCCGGCCAGCTCTACCTCTCCTCCAATCCTGAACAAGACCTCTCGTGCGCTCACAGAAGACCCAAGCAAAGCAAACGCTCTTTCCTTCCTCTCCGCTCTCGGGCTCCCCGCATCCCGACTCACCAACGCCCAAATCTTGATCAGCGCAGTCTGGTTCGAGGGGAATCCATGCAACGTCTCCCTGAATGAGTTTGGGAAAGTCGTGAAAGAAGGTGTGGAGGCTGAAGAAGGTTTGGTAGGGTTTCAGACGAGTACAGTAGGGGTTAGTGATAATATAACGATGGGACATGATGGAATGAGGTATAGTTTGCCTAGTAGGGATTTGATTGCCGGTGAGTGCGAGTGAGAGCGAACGCAGTGAGCGCAGTGAGCGCAGTGAGCGAAAGCGAACGAAGAGAGCCAAAGCGAACGAGGAGAGCGAAAGCGAACGAGGAGAGAACGAGAGTCCAGTCGCATTTGACTCCGAGTTGATCGAAGCGAGTCAAGTCGAGACGAGTCCTAGAATGAGTGGAGATGGCGACAGGATGAGCGAGATTGCTGCAGCTTGGTGCGAACTGTGGCATTTTCTGACCCAGCGTAAAGCTAATCCACGAATCGAGCGAGACGAGGTGGAAGAGGGAGAGAAGCTAGACAAAGCCAGGCAGACGAAAAGAAAGGGATCTCAGGAAATGCTCGACTCAGGACTAAGACAGCGACAAGGACAATCCCGGCTCTCTTGCGTTGCTCGGTTCTGTTCTCCTATTTCCCTCTAAGAAGAGTTAAGAAATCACGCTGATACAACCTTGCTTTTTCTTGCTCGCTTCCTTTCTCATCGCTTATGAATCGCCAATCGCGGCTCACTCGATCGCTGTCGCTGTTGCTTGCATACACCTGCCTATCGCCTCGATCGCTACTCTCCTTCGCTCCCCTCGCTGTCGCTGTCGCCTCGCAGACTCGATCGAAATGATCATGTCTGCCCACTGCTACGACGGCAACATCTCCATCCCGGGATGTGACAAGAACATGCCCGGCTGCCTTATCGCAGCAGCGCGCCACAACCGACCCACAATCGTCATTTACGGCGGAACGATCCTTTCGGGTGCTCGAACCATTGACTGTCCTGCTCTTGGCGCGAAAGCCGGAGACCCCATTAACATCGGGAGCGTGTATGAGAGTTATGGGAGTTACATCAGTGGAAAGACAACTAAGGAGCAACACGATGATGTGGTTGCACATTCCTGTCCGGGACCGGGAGGGTGTGGAGGGATGTTTACCGCGAATACGGTGAGTTGCCTACCGATTGTGGCCAAACGTGTGGGGCCCGGACGTCACTTGAAAGCGGAAGGGAGCTTGAACTGATCCTCTTCCGTTTCTCATTTCTCAATTCTTAACCCACGATTCATTTCTTTCATTATCCGGCTCCGTTCTGGTCGTCTCCCATGCCCCTCCCCTCCACGACTCGCTCATCGCTCGGCCTCGCAATCGCTGGCCTTAGATGTCCTCCATCCTCGAAGCGATGGGCATGTCCCTTCCCTTCTCCTCCTCAACCCCTGCCGTCTACCCCGAAAAGCAGCAAGAATGTCTCCGAGCCGGTAAATACATGCGTATCCTCCTCGAGAAGGACATCAAACCACTCGACATCATGACCCGCCCCGCCTTCCTCAATGCGATCGTCATCACGATGATTCTCTGCGGCTCGACTAATGCCGTCTTGCACCTCCTCGCGGTTGCACGGGCATGCAATGTTGAGCTGAGCATCGATGATTTCCAGAGGATTGCCGAGACAACACCGGTGCTTGGAGATCTGATGCCGAGTGGGAAATACATGATGCAAGATTTGCATGCGGCTGGAGGAACACCCGCGGTCCTCAAATACCTCCTCGAGAAAAACATGATTGATGGCTCGATTTTGACTGTCACGGGTAAAACATTGGCAGAGAACCTGTCACACGTCGCTTCCCTCGACTTTGAGACCCAGGACGTGATCCGACCGGTTGAGAACCCGATCAAGAGCACTGGTCATATTAGGATTCTTCGCGGTAACCTTGCGCCAGGGGGCGCTGTCGGGAAAATTACGGGCAAAGAGGGATTGAGGTTTAAAGGCAAGGCGATGTGTTTCGATGACCAAGAAGGCGTGTTGACGGCGATTGCGGAGAACAGGGTGGACAAGGGGACAGTGTTGATTATTAGGTACCAAGGTGAGTGTGCGGGCTATAGCGCGCGTCAGGTCGAGAATGAAATGAAGAGAAGGGAAAGGAAAGGAAAACAGGAAAGCCAACCACACGCCGTCGGAGCTGACCTCCCCCTCCCTCCCCTCCCTCTCCCCTTTCAGGCCCCAAGGGCGGTCCGGGCATGCCCGAGATGTTAAAACCGACCGGCGCAGTCATGGGTGCCAACCTCGGTCCGCACGTCTGCCTGATCACCGACGGTCGATTCTCCGGTGCCTCTCGAGGATTCGTGATTGGCCATGTCGTTCCGGAAGCGTTCGTCGGAGGCCCAATCGCGCTTGTCCAAGATGGCGATATCGTAACAGTTGATGCTGTCGCGAATAGCATTGATGTCGAAGTAGGTGAGGAGGAGATGAACCGGAGGAAAGAGATTTGGGATAGAGAGGGCAAGAGGGAGTATAGAGTGAAGAGAGGAGTGTTGTTAAGGTATGCGAGGGATGTGGCCGATGCTAGTCAGGGTGCGTATACTGATTAAGAGGAGAGTGAAGTAAGGGATCGTGAGCAGCATGACACCGGTCTGCGTTTGAAGAAAGGGATGGCGAGCAGCATAACCAAGGTGGTAGCTCGCTCCTCTCTTTATTTTCTTTTCCTACGCATGATAGTTGTACTCGGTGATTGACTTGGGACTTCTGAATTAGAGAAATGCAATGGGATGGGAACAGGAACGGGATGGAACTAAATGTAATCAGAATTAAAATCAGAAATATCGCGGCTGATATGCAATACCCCAATACATGGGAGGTGAACCATACGTGCGAAGACAGCTTCCCACCTTCATCTAAAACAAGATTGCGGGAAGAGGAGCCGGACGATGATGCCACGTTTGCGCTTGATTCACTCTTTTCTTCGGGCTTTATGTATTCCGAAAAGAAGAAGAGGTCTAGAAAGAGAAGTAGACTGGTTCAGCAAACCGATACCAACACCGATACCAACATCACCAGCTACACCAACATCAAGATCGCCATCAAGGAACCTTGGGTGGCGATCCCGAGAAGCAGCCATCGAAAGTCACAGAGCCTGACCCTCGATTCAGTTCTCATCCCAAACCCCACAACATCTATAGCTCAAACTGGACGGAACTCTGATAGTGGATTACAGGGATGAATGAGTCATAAATGACAAGATTGATTTTCCTACTCCTCGATCGCCGATGAACCGCAACTCCAGCTTCAGCTCCAGCACCGAAACGCAATCTAAGTGAAATCTTTTTTGTTTTTAGATCGGGCAAATGATCAGAGCCAGACTCGGTCGCGATTGCGATTAGGTCTCTTTTTTTTCCGCGACGAGGGCCGGCAGGCAAGGGACTAGGGGACGACGGGTGATGACATCAGACCACAGGGAGGGGTCGCGGATGAAGGGTTCTGGTTGGATTGGAGGACTAATGGCTTTGTCGATATCGATGTTCGATACAGTCATCGATGGTTAGATACCATGTACCAGATCAATTGCAGTAGTCGTCGTCCAAGTGACCCAGAGAGGAAAGTAAGTCAAAAACCATCCGAATCCACCAGCCAGCATCATTCAACTCTGATCACTCTCAGGAACAGAATCTCCGACAACCGCCGATTCGCTCTATCGATCTGTCTATTCATCGAGAAAACACTCCCTCTGCT
This sequence comes from Goffeauzyma gilvescens, assembly GCA_025758705.1. Lineage (NCBI taxonomy): Eukaryota > Fungi > Basidiomycota > Tremellomycetes > Filobasidiales > Filobasidiaceae > Goffeauzyma > Goffeauzyma gilvescens. Next base: position 24,880 of record JANGFI010001880.1, on the reverse strand, counting down.
CACTCTTTATCCCTTTTTAACCACGACTTCTACATCATGGCAGTCCAGCGAAATTTCCCAATCCTGATCGCAGCGGGCGTAGGTGAGTGGTTCTCTCTTTCTAACTCCCTCAAACAGTATCCTCCCTGCAATCCGACCCATCTCATCTTCATTTGTTCTTGCCGTCGCAATCGTGCTCACATTGACACTACACTAACACATTTTCTGTCATTATCTTCTTCGTCGTTCCATTCATCCTTCCGTCGCCCATTATCCATCCCCCTCCAGGTATTATGGGTGGATACTACGCATTCAACCAGCCTCTCAAGGACTACACGACCGATATGAAGAAAGCACAAGCTTCTGCATCGTCCGCCTCTTCGTCCTCGAAGGACTCGGCATCCTCTTCGGCCTCGGCACTCCCTCCAGCCACCTCAACCGCTTACAAATCCGGTCCTTCCCTATCCTCACCAACTTCACCGACTGTTGCCGGTTCTTCCGCGTCTTCTCGAGCCTCTGGATCGACTGATAAAAACCCGGCGCTCCGGTCCAGAGAGGACGCGAAGGAACAAGATGGCACCAAGGGGGGAGGGATGGGCGTGAAAGAAATGAGGGAGAGAAAAGAGGAGGGAAGGGGTTTGCCTAGTCCACAGGTGAGAAGTTACATCTGATCGTTGTCGTTCTGCCGGTCTTGGCTTCTTTCTTTCTCTTTCTTTCGTTGCGTCTCGGTCGATTTGATTTTTCCATCTCGATGTGTTCTTTAAACGTCGTTTTCGCTCGCCCGTCTTCCCGAGGACCGTCGGCTTTCCTTGTCCTTCGTACCTCATCTTCATCTTCGTCTCTTCCCCGTCGCCGATGTCCGTGGTTTTGGTCTGAGCAGAGTAGTAAACGAAACGAACAACAAGGGATTGATGATAGATGGTCGATAATATCGGATATAACGACAACTACACAAGGGCGGCAAAATGCGACAGAATCCTTGAGCGTTTCGATTGCAACGCAAAAATACATCACAAGACTGCTCACAAACAGAACGGCGTGTAACAGTGTCATTTCATGCATGTTCTGGTCCGTTTGGTCGGCGAAGGCAATCACGGCCGGTCGGCGTAGACGTTCCCTCGCTGCTGCTACTCGTTTATCTTTCGACGTCGAGTGGGTCTCGGGAAGAGAAATCAAATACTTTGCCTTGATTTGATTAGGACTCCGGATTGGGTGGAGGGACTGTCCCGTGTCGATTTGAATGGACATGATAGAGGAGGCAGGAGACACAGAGTCGGGGTTGGGGTCACTGATGGATGCGATTATCACTCTTCTACAATGCAACTCTTGAGGCATCCATTTTTTTCTTGCATTTTTGCTCAGTTCGCTGACCACCGTTTGATCTTCTTGATGTTCTTTTCTCACATACAGGGCGGCGATACGAAAGCCAAGGTGACGCCTGCTCAAAAGGCCTATGCGGAACACTAAAAACTGGGATAAGATAACGAAACGGAAGAAATGAATTTTGGGGAAAGAGGAGACGAAAATACAAGATTGTGGAGGAAGCAGGTATCGGAGCAATAACCCCGGCTTTATGCCATGAAATCCAATACAATCATTCATTGGATATGACTCTCTTTTCAACTTCCGTTAATGAAGCAAACGTTCGGCAACATGATGATGACATCTGAGTCAATCGGTGATTTCGTGTTTCGGACTTTTGAAAAAAAAAAACACAAGAAGTTGGAGAAACCGGTTTCCGGAGATGAACGAACGATATTGTAGCAATGGATTTCTGCATCCCAAGATTTCGATTTGAATTTATTTGGATGAATGAATGAACGAATAAAACAAGTTTTGTGTCAATTGTTCGGTTTGCGCGTTGAGACGGTCCGACGGCAGAGATTGTGAGGTAACACGACGGACGCGGTAAGAGATCGGGCGCCGGAAGTGGGACGGCCGATTGCAGTCGCTAAGGGGACGTACGCTGTTATCATGTCAATGTATTCATCGTCTCTAGGTTGCATTGCATTGATTGCGCCATCAATTGCTCGATCGAGATCTAGATCTATATTTGACTCCTTCCACCGTACATCTTGTCCTTGCTTTCCTTATACCCTCGGTGCTTCCTTCACCTTGAATCTCCCTCCACTCTCTCCACCGTCCGCAGGTGTCGACATCAGCTCTTCTCTACCCATCTCCTAACCCATTCTGTCCGCCATGTCCCCCTCAATACCCCTATCCACTTCTTCTTCCCCGGAGTCGTCCGACGACCGAATCCCATCTTCTCTCCTCGACACTGACTTCTACAAGCTCTCCATGCAATCCGCCGTTTTCGCCCTTTTCCCAGCCTCGACACCCGTCACATATAAATTCACGAACCGGGACCCCTCTATGCTATTCAGTCGTGTTACTGCGTCATGGACTTGGAAGAAAGTCAAGAAATTGGGAGAGTTGAAGCTACAGAAGGAGGAGAGGAAGTGGTTGGAAGCTACTTGTCCGTATTTCTCGCGGGAGTATTTGGATTTCTTACAGGAGATGAGGCTGAAACCGGAGAGTCAGGTCAAGGTCCTGTTCGTTCCCGTGAAAGTGAGCGGAACTGTGAACGTGGTTGGAGAAAATGTTGAGGTTTTGGGCCAGGAAGGTGACCAGATTGAGAAAGAGGGAAATGATGACGATCTTGGGATGGTAAAGATGCTGGTGGGTGGGGATTGGAGGGAATGCATATTGTATGAGGTACCGTTGATGGCCATTCGTGAGTCTCCCTCCTCTCATATATCTCTGTCTTTTTGGTTTGGATCCTGCACACATTTCTTACACCTGACTGACGGTGACATCAACTTCGCCCTTGCTTCACTTATCGCCTTCTGTCTTCTTGCTTCTTCCTTTTCCCACTTGTGACAATTCTCCAGTTTCCGAGGCCTATTTCCGATTCACCGACACTCTTTGGTCCTCTCCCACGCCCGGTGACCCCCACTTCTCTGCCACATCCGCCCAAGAAATCCGGACACTCGCAAAACAGAAATCTTTGACCCTTCTCGAGTCTTCCAACGGCAGACTGGCATTCTCAGAATTCGGAACAAGACGTCGAAGAAGTCTGAGGGTTATGGAGAATGTGATTGAAGGGTTGATTGAAGGTGATGCCGAGTATCGAGCGACCCGCGCGAGCGCCGGTGCCGGTGCCGGTGCCGATACAGTCATGGGCGGGCTCGTAGGAACATCAAATGTTCATCTCGCCATGAAATACGGCTTGAAGCCAGTAGGCACGATAGCTCACGAATGGATAATGGCGTTTGGGGCGTTGACTGAGTATGAGAAACCGAATGGGGCTGCGATGGACGCTTGGGAAAAAGGTGTGTGATGACTGCTGCTATTTTTGCTCAACTTCTTTCTCTCTTCCCTCGTCGTTCTTTGACGCCCATTCTCGGATTTGCTCGTAGCGCTGGAAGAAAGGATAACGCTTCACACGATTTGCTGACCTGTCTCACGTCCCGTATGACTCCTCGTGCTATCCCTCGCCATCACCCACGCACCGGTTCTCTCTGACCCGTGCTTTGTCACAGTCTATCCACCCTCCCCCACCTCTCCTCTCCATACTATGCTCACAGACACCTACACGACCTCTCTCTTTTTCCGAGAATTCACCTCCGATCCGTCGCGTGCACTCCGCTGGAATGGCCTCCGCCATGATTCTGGAGATCCTATCGTTTTTGCAAAAGCGGTCAAGGAGGCTTGGAGAGTGATTGCGGAGAAGGCGATGGATGCTGCCGAAATAACGGGAACAACGGAGAGACAGAGAATGAAGAACGATTTGTTGAAGAATAAAAGAGTCATCTTTAGTGATGGCCTAGATGTCGACACGGCTTTAGATATCTGGAAGAAATGCGAAGAGATCGGTGTACAATGTGAGTCCTTGTGTTTCCCTACGCACTCACCTGTGAACGAGCAAACAAATAATCGTCCTTACACTTTTTGATCTCTCTTCCCCTTCACACCAGCCTCCTTTGGTATCGGCACCCACTTCACTAACGACTTCCAGGCACTTTCTTCTTCTTCGTCTTCATCGCCCACCGCCAGCGAACCGAAAAAGTCGAAACCACTCAACATCGTCATCAAGCTCAAAACGATCAACGGTCTTGAATGCATCAAGCTGACAGACGATCGTGGCAAATACACGGGTGAGAAAGAGGAAGTGGAGAAAGCGATTCGGAAGTTGGGTTTGACTGGTCTTTAGAATCGGAGGTCACGAAATGAGAGGAATGGGCCTTTAGGGGCTTCAGACGGTATGATTGCATCATAGATTTAGAGACACATAGATGGGATCACCGGCATCAGCATGAAGGCGCAATTGGAAAGGTCAAAGACGTAATGACATGTCAAAGAAGATATAATCAGTCATAATATTCTAACAGAGGACACAGAGTACAAGTTCCTGATCCGCTGTTAGAAGGCGGCGCGCACAGAGTACTTGGTTGAGATTTCAGCGTGTGGACATGCAGTAGTTGGGAGCATCCTGAGCGGGTGGTATTTCAGATGTCACCCACATCTGTCTAGTCAAAGGTAGGCCAAAGCTTAGCAAAGAACGTTCACTACACTCCCTCCTGAAGTAAGGGCAGGGGGGGGGGCTCCGACAAGATGTACTAGGAGGACCGGACAAGCGAATCGGATGGCAGAACTGACTTGAAAACAGTTTGAAATGGCGAACCAAGACAAAGGGAATGTAATGAGATGCGATGCGTTGTCATATCATGATATCATGTTTCGATATGGATGAAATAAGGAGGTCGTCATAGTAGACCTGCAGCTGCAGCTGCAGCTGCACCTAGACCTAGACCCATAGTCGTCAAAAGTGAAATTGCGGCGAAACCCTGCTCTGTTTGTCTTTGCCACACTGGCCGCGGGATCTCGCCGCAACATTATTCGTTCTCCTGCGTATTCTTGTTCTATTGGAAAAGTAGTCGGGATGGCGATTTGAAAATCCTTCGTACGTGCTCCAGATCGCTCGGATTGGTTCCGGGTTTGGCCTCAAATACCTCGAGCTCTAGCCCGAGCTTCTAATTTCCAGGGCCCGTCATCCTCGCCACCAGGTCGCCATCTTCCCGTCTCCAGCCGCCCAGCCTTCCGACTTTTCCCCGATTTTGAGCAGCTTCAACCGCCCGCCCCATCTCTCACTTTTTTTTGTCATCCGAAGCCATGTCAGACCCGCTCGTCGTCTTCCAGATCCATCATCGCATATCTCAAATGAGGCTCATTCACCCAAGATCTCAATCCAATGCTTCTGAGCAACGAATCACATCGCATCGAGCAGTCGCTACGACGGACAGGCGTTTCGAGAAAGTGAAGTCAACGCAAACGCGAAGGCGAACGTTTCCCTTAGACTTGGGGTCGGCCAACTCTTCTCAACCTCAACAAGGCAGAATGCAGGATAATCGCTAATGAACCGCTATTGAATTCGCTGGCGAATGCTCGTTGCTCGACGTTCGATGGTCTTTGTTCGATGCTCGATGTGATCGCTGGCTGGGCATGCGCCTCGCTCACCACACACCTCGTTCACTTCACTCGGTTCGGTTCGGTCAGTCGCTGTGGTCTTGCGTCCGCCTCTGCGTCTACATTCGCGTCTACTTGGCCGGAACCTGAGCCTGACCGCCGGTCATCTTCATCTGCTGCTTCTCTCCCGCCGCAGGTCCCGCTCCGGAAGGCGGGACGACATACACGACATCCTGATCTTGCAAGATCTTTCCATCCAAATACAAGCCTGCTGCAGCGAATCCGAGAGTGGCAAGAGATAGGTAGAGGCGGGTTCGAGGGTTGAGGGCTGCGAGCGAGAGCGAGAGCGAGTGGGCGAAGCCGAGTGAGGGGAGCAGAAGCAGATGGAAGCGAGATTGGGACGAGGGGGAGAGTTGAAAAAGAGAGAAATGAGACAATAGAGCAGGTGATCAGGGAAGGAGGAGTAGGGTGAGATGACAAGAAGGGACGTGGAGGTAGAGAGGAAAGGCAATCGAGAGGGTGGTCAGCGTCAAATTGTCTGTCTGGTCGGCTTGCGTTCCATCCGATATTGTGGCCGCAGCCGTGATATTGGCTGGAAAGGGAAAGATAAGACAAGACAAAACCAAAGAAAAGGATAGATAGACCCTCGCACTCGCTGCGTTTGCGAAACACTCACCAGCATAACTTCTAACGACCGACCCCTTTTTCCCAACTTTATCCAGTGGAAGAGCGTGTTTTCCTGCCGAAGAAGAAGAAGGAGGAGGAGGAACCGGTGCGTTCGGGTTTCTCGGTGGTGGACGATTAACTGTTGAGGAAGGCATGATGTGTCGTATCCTCTTTTCTTCTACTGCGGATATTGGTTTGGGCCCTTTGCTCGAGCGCGAAGGGTCTATGTTGTAACGAAAATCAAGACCTTCCTTCGCGGTCGAAGTGGATGTGTAAAAAAGGTCTTTTTTTCGGGACAACGACAAGTGTTGACGTCTCAAATGATTGCATGTCCCAGAAACGATTCAGATGGACTGAGAGGACTATCATTAATGGATGCGAATAGTCGACAGCTTCCAAGTGTCATTAGACACAGTGTTCACTGCTGCATAGGCGGGAGTTATTCGAGTCACGTGCGAAAAGCATCGCCCCGGATCCGGATCGACAGTCTTCCTCTCGGATGCGATGTCTGGTGACGTAATTCTGTCGCATTCATTTATTTTAGAAGTCATACCACCCCCATCCATTCCCGAGGTACGCGATTTGCGAGATCCCCAGCTCATCCTTGGAATGGAACAGGGTGACAGTCAGGGTCAGTCAAGGTTATGGTCACCGTTACAGTTGCAGTCATAGTTACACTTAAATTCACTGTCACTTGTCACCTCATCCTGGAACCCAGACCGAACCAAGACCATCATGGTTCCTTATCGTTGATATCGTTGCATCGAAACCAGACCACGCACGACATACTTGACATAACTCGTCTTTTTCCACCTTGGACGCTCCTACGCGATTAATTAGAAAAAGCCAGAGAGAGGTTGGCAGGAAAGTTGAATTTTGAAAAGTGGACGTGAAAATTCCTGAGCCCGAGTTCAAGGACGAGTACGAGTACGAGGCAGCCGTCCATCCGCCGCCTCAACGAAACAAGAAAGATGTATTCGTCTCCATCTCCGTTTCTATGTTTGCTCGATGAGACTCTCCCATCATCGGCGATCATGAAGGGGCTTGGAGCCGATGTGCTTGAGCAGAGATTGAATGGGGAGGACAACGGGGAGATCGGTATCGACATCGGCGAGGTGGAAGTCGATGTGGACACCGAAATAAAAAGCGACACATCGTTGTCATCGTCTTCAACGTCGTCCTCTATCTTTCCTGCGACAACGGCCAAGACGACAGCCTCGACTGACCTCTCCTCTATTCTCACGTTATTCGATCAGAAAATGAGGGACGACTTCGAGTTCGAGTTCGTGCCCTTGAGCGTGCCCTTCACGGAGTCCGTGCGCCCTGGTGGTGGTGGTGATAGTGACTCGCGAATAGGATCCAAGACTGGAGAAGCCGCAACGAAAGAAACAGGAGCAGGAGCAGGCGCATCTGGACATACTACGACCATCCTGGACCCTCTCGACGACGAGACTGCCGGTGGACCCTCCGCAGCGAAACGAAGAAAAATGCTGAAGAAAAAGGAGAAAAGGGAGGAACAACGAGCGCTGGGGTTGATAGCTTCCTCTTCTACTTCTGCTGTTGATATGACTGTTGATGCACCTATCGTGGGGGGAGTCGACGAGGCTGAGGCTGAGGCTGCGGTTGGGGGTCTGAATGGGCAGAGTACCGATCGTGATGTCGGTAAAGGGACAACGGCAAATAATGCAGGCATCTTAAGAAAACCGGCCGGCCCTGTTCCAGGCTTATTCGACTTTCCACTGTTTGCACACCAAAAAGGAGTCAAGCCGATTCGGTTGATGATCTCGAAAGAGGAAGAACGAAGGAGGAGTACGGTTGCGTGAGTAAATAAGCATAGTAGATATGGTGAATCGTGGCGGACAGTAAGATTCCGGGACGGTCATACTGACGAGCACATTTTTCTTGCCTTCTTTATTTGTCTCGGGACCTTGACCTTGATCTACCATCGTCCTGTGTTCTCAAATCCTTCTCCCATGTTTCTTTTCCTGTCCCACCTTCGCCTGGCTTTGCTTTTAACAGAAACCCCCGCCTCATCTCTCCCTCATCCGAACAACTCATCACTCTCCGCACCCAAATTGCCTCAATCGTCCTCTCCGGTGAGGAGATTCTTGCGAACGTTTCCAAAGTGGTTCACGATGAGGCTTGGGGTAATGGATATTCCCAGAGACGAAGAATGAGAAGAAGGGAGGTGAAGGGGAATGCTGATGGAGGGCCCGGGGTAGTGGGAGGGATGATGACGAGAAAAGGAGGAGTCAGAGGCGTCGGAGGTGAACAGATGAAGACGTTCAATCTATTATCGACAGCTACCGCAGATTCTGCTCCGGCTCGCGCGGCGTCTGCGTCCGCGACTACGACCACAGCCATCGTAAGAACGAGCCATGACCTTCCCGTCTTGCTGATCGAACGAGACCTCTCTTCCTCTATCTGCACTTTCCCCACACATCGCATGCTCGCCACATCCGCATTCACATCTACATCGACCAACCCTCACCTTCCTCTTCCACCGCCTGGCTCACATCCACAAACACGTCGAAATGGTCCACTCGCTCTTCGATCCATCCCTGGTGAACCCTCACCACACGAACCGAGGATAGGTCCCTGTGCTCAACTGATTGCGACGAAAAGAGACCTAGAGTTGAATCCACTTGTAGGAGACCTCAAGGGAGCGAAGAAAGGAGGCAAGAATGGACAATCGTTAAGAGGACAAGCACAAGTACAGACGAACAAGAAGAAGAGTAAGAAGAATAAACCGGGAGTTCCTGTTAGAGATGAGGGAGATATCATTCCGGTTCTTCCAGTCTTAGCGATCGGAACACTTGATTCTGCCCGAGTCCCCTCTGAATCAACGGATCAAACGCAGGCGAGAAAGGAAGCGAAAGAAGAGGCGGCTCGGCAACGGCGAATACGACGACGAGCGATTCGAATGGGGCTGTTACCGACGTCTTCAACTGCAACATCGACTTTGACCTCCGCTGCGAATCGCGGATCATCTTCAAACTCTGCGCATCCTTCTTCGTCAAGTGTTTCCAAGAATGCAGGAATGGCCGGAACAAAAACGGCACCACCGATCTTACGAGAGCAGCCTACGTTCTGGGCACCTCCGAAAGTCGGAAAGAACGATGGTGGAGGTCTAAAACTAAAATCAAAGGAGAAGGAAAATCAGGCATCGACGGTGACGACAGCAGCGACATTGACACCGACAACAGGATCATACGCATATGGGTATCCATCCTCACGTCCTGGAACTCGAGAACGACTAGCGCCTGCTCTCGCCGCCGCTGCCAAGTCGTCGACCAAAGGCGACCGAACGCGAATCAAACCAGTCTATCTCCGTGACCGTATGCGTCTCGGCCGGGCAGGTGATACGATCCGAGCAGAGGTCAAGAAAACAATAGCGAAACGGAAGAAAGAAGCATCTCGACGTGAAAAGAGGTTATTGAAAGCGAGTGGGGTGGTGGATATGAACGTTGGCAAAATGGGAAGAAAAAAGAGGGAGAAGAAGAAGACATTCTTACAGTTGACGCTTATTGAGGGAGGATCGAGGGTTAGGTATTTACCCGCAAGATCCACGGACGTAGATATCGCAATGGGATAGACGAAAGAGCGCTCTAAATGACATTCCAAGGGAGTATTTAGGTCACATTCAGATATACATAACGACGTCTCAATCTGAGGTCTGGTAGATCACATCGCCAAGTGAGATGGTTTTGGGAGGCGAACTGACGAAGGCAGATCGCAGATGTGTAGCCAACAACCTGAAAGTCACCGGACGTAAGCCGACGGTCGGAAACGACAGGCTGATAGACATGAGAATTTGTTTCCTACATACAAGGGGGCGAGTCTTCCTGTTCATCGGTTTTTCGTTTACGAGCTAGACCGAAGTGAAAACCAAAAAAACTGTTCTGAGACAGAAGGAACGGCGAGAAGGAATCTACAACAACGATTCAAGATGTTCTTTCCCTCTTAATCAACCCTTTCACCCGATTCTTCTCACGATAGAGCCTCATGATCTCCTCCTTCTGCTCGGGGAGAGTAACATCGCCGATGGCGTCTTCGGTCTTCTCGAGGGTCAGCAATTCTTCTCGAAGAACGGCGAGAGAGATGCCGGCTTTGGTATCAGCACCGACGATTTGCGCAAGAGTCATAGCTCGTTCTCGACCGGTGTTGAGGAAGGACATGGACGGCGGACTTCCACGTTTCTCGCTGGGGAGGATTGTGTATAACTTCGTACCGAGCTCGGAGACTAGAGCCCCGCTGGCAGCGTCACAGCGTGTATCGTGTGTCGCTTGACTATCGTTGTCCGCGTCTTTCTTGAGGTTCACCACAGTCTCTTGGAGCCAAGTACAGGACCCCCGGATTTCGCTCCTGCATGATGCGCCTTTGCACTCGCGCTGATGATCGAGAGTGAACAAAATGTCTTGGATGGAAACTGTTCTTTCCGATTTGTCGGTCGTAGTATTGAAAGCTGAGCCATGAAGATGAGTAAGATTAAACGCTTGGAACGGAACTCCGAGCGAGGCCGGTATGCAGACAGTTGGGTCCACCGGGTTTCGACGAATTGGTTTATCGTGAAACAGTTGAAGAACCGTAGAAAGAGCGGGTTCGCAGTGACTCGTCCTCCAGTCCGAAAGGTCTCGAATGGTCTCGGAGGTGTAGGTGCAGTCCGACGTGATGATCTCGAGAGTTTGTTCGATTGCTTCGAACCTTGGAACACTTGACTCGAGAGCCCATTGGATCATCTCGAGCCTTCCATCCATTGTCTCGACGTTGTATTCGATCGCATTCAATCTTCCATCGATAGCCGCAAACCCTCGATCCATTCATCCTTGAGGGACGCCATCAAAGAAACAAGCATTCCCTCCGTGCTCTGACGAGTGATATGCGTGCTTTCTCGCTTGTCGGAACCGGAGGTGGATTTGGACCCGATCAACCGATCAGATCCACCGGCTAGCATGAAACCATCTTCATCTTCGGCGGACGAGTTTTCCGAGGATCCGTGGTCTGACATGGTGATGATGCGGAAGACTCTTGGTTCAGAAAGGAAATGTTTGTTAGGGATGCTAGAGAGGAGGGAGATCAGGGTGTGTTTTCGGGGCCCGGATTTTGTTAGTTAAAATAAGGACAGTCAAGTGGGGCGTTCGTTCAGCAATGGTGAAACTGCGTCGATGTTTGCTTCAAGTTGTTGGTTGTCGAGTTCCGATCGTTTGATTCTGCTGCGGTCGCTAGAAGGTTCAAGTTCGTTTGAATAGACTGGATTGAGTGAGGGGCGTTGATCCCTTGCCGTTTCCATCGGGGTTTGCTGTGGCGTTTTCTTTCTTCTTTCACTTCGGGGATGCCAGGTTTTGTTTTTCTTACGCGGGAAAGAGTCCGGAGAGGTTCGTCGTGATGTTTTTTTGTTTTTTGCTGATTGAAGATTGATGATAGATTGAATGTGGTTGACTATGCGTAAAAGGACTAGGTCATCCCCCACTGCAGTCTTTCGTATATATACATGTTGGAGATACAAGTCTGCGGACCTGAACGATGAGTAAAATGGAGCATGGAACATGCTTCGAGTCACCAGTAATGAATGACGGCGAAAAAAAAAAAGAGATGATTGGACACTGGATGCCTTGATCCTCCTGTCGCCTTACAATTGTAGGTGATATTCAAAAGGTCGAGGGCTATCGCCACGGAACTTACTGTAATGCTGGTGTTCTCTCTTGCAGTGTACACCTCCACTTCTTCGGGATCAATCATCGTATTGTTAGCGCCGTCGTCCGCAGTGGTTCTTCATCTATCGCGCTTTATTCGGAAGATAACAGAAGGATGAATCAGGCGCATTGTTCGACTCTTCGCACGCCCTGAGAATCACAATGCATTTGGTTCGGTTTCACCTTCTCAAGAACAGAAGCGCGAGTGTTTCCCCGCGTAATCAGATATGCCCGTTTCCTCGACGACTGTACCACACTTGATTCTTTGCACAGCATTGATTCTGTGGACCTTCAATTGCTGCAGCCCAATTTCATTGCCAACCCTCCCTCTCTGGAATCGCCATAGGATAAACATCCGAGAGTTGTCTTGTCCACCCAGCTAATCGCGATGGTCCCGCTGCGACACCGAGTCACCTGCAACTTCACATGGATCTGTTTTCGCTGCCGTTTTCTCCTTCATTGATAGTGAGATCTGCGCTGGGCTATAGCTGTCAAATCGGTTTCGAGACGGCGTATAACAAGCTCACAACATTCCGTGTGTTTGGGTTGATTCTGATGGCGGACCACCATCCATCATCTAAGTGTCGCAGGCGTTCTGATCAGTCAAAACGAATTGCCACGTATCTTGTGTATATCACTTCACCGCCCAACCTTCTTCGTCACATCACCCAAGACCGACACCTGGAAAGGAGGCGCGACGGGTCGTCGCAAGCTCTCAAATTTTTTTACGATGCAAAAGCAACGGAACGAAAAGAGGAGGTACATCGTCACACGATGAAACACCTTCGCAGATATACCCCCCCCTTTCCCCGGGGAAAAGGGGGCAAAAATACATCAGAAACGCGACTTAGGCGCAAACAAAGCGAGCGCAAAAAGGTTGCAAAAACAAATTCACCGAAAGGGGATTCGAACCCCTGCCTCTTACGAGACCAGGACACTATCTTGCAGTGTAAGCTGTTAAAGCTTGAGTCTGGCGCCTTAGACCAACTCGGCCATCCGGCGGATTGTTGTATGGTTTCTGAATAATAAAAATATATTTGCACAAAAGTCAAATTACGGCACGTACGCTCAAGTCGCCACTCATCGGGGACTCTGTGTGACGCGCGCGGCCCGCCCCCAGCCGCTCCGACTCGGATTCAAAAACTGTGAGGGCTATGTCATATTATCTGTGCCTCTACCGTAGGCCCCCATCGCACCACATCTCATTGACCCCCTTCGTCAGTTGCTCTACAACCCCTTCGGATTCAATTCTGCTGTACAATCCGATCTCAGATCGATTGCGGCAAAGCATCCCATGGGTCGTCACTGTCTTCCCCTATGGCATCGGTATCGGCATCCGCTTCGCATCTTCATCGTCTTCGGCCCGGAATTCAGGTCCTTCGGCATCGTTTTTTTTTCTTTTTCGATTTCTCTTCAAAATTATTCCCTGCACCTTTGGATCTTAGCAAGCAGCCACAGACAAAAAATACAGCAAAGGTGGAGGTGGCATCGGAAACTTAAATCCACATATCCCTGTACAATTGCAATCAGTCCATACGGCACGAGGGAATCATACCAGCGGCATCCCTAATCCCTATTGCCATGAGAAGTGACGTACAGACGGCGCGCAATTGTGGAGCTCCCCGTGTTGCTGTATATCGATTGGTGGACACTAAACACAAGCCAAACGGCCGCAGTTTCTGGGATGATGCTGAGGATAAAGAGAAGGGAAAAAGAGCACAAAGAGAATGGAAAGAAAGATGACAGAATCAGGTGGATTTGTTCACGTGAGAAAAAACGATGGAGGATTCCTTGATCGTAGATCCAGGGACAAAGACAGAAAAAGGACCAAAAAAAGTTGGCAAGGTGTACATGGTAACAACAGAGATGCGCTGAAACCACACACATAGCATATACCCCTCGCCTTGAGGATCGGGTACCTCGGGAAGGGAACGAAAACAGCCGGTGTGATCAGGAACCCAAAATCCACTGTATATTGATCTATCTCCACTTCCCTCAATCTTACCAACGTCCAGACAAGTCGTTGCCATTGCGCAGCCTGTACTCCTACTAATTGAACGTTGTAGATCGTCTTTCACATCCCACAATGGCAAACAAACACATCACCCTCGAAATCTCATGGAGGTTGACATCAGCTGACCCTGTTTCTTTTCCCTGGACGAGAAGGATCTGCTTCTGTATCTTGTACCCGTCGGTGCTAGGAAAGCCTTCGAAACGAGATGAAAAACATAGGAGAGAATGGGGTGAAGATGAACGCCTTGCCATTTATGTTTGTGGAGTGGTTGCATGTAATATTCTAACGGGCGGACATACATAAGTAACCCCACAAGATACCCCTTCGATAGGCTTATGTTTCCCCAGGAGTTTTGGTCAGCACAACTTTGATATACCAATCCGGTTTTGTCCCACTTGCGGTCGAAGGCGGTGGTTACCTATTGCCAAAATCCTCCATTTCCAAAGCACACCATCTAGTTTGCATCTAAACATCCAGCGTTATCATCATCTGAGTCACGCGATGCATATCGCCACTCTTCTCGCTCTCGGCGTTGGACTGGCCCTCCCCGCTCTATGTTCACCCTTCTCGCACGATGAGGCAGCCATCAAACACGGTTTGAGTAAACGAGCATTCACTGCAGGGATCGATCTTGGGTACGAGATCGTCCAAGGGTTTCAGGAGGATGGGTTGAACAAGTATTTCGGAATTCGATATGCTAGTGAGTCGGTCCCCTTTCTTTTCGTCTAATTCTTCCCCCTAAGCTAGAAGTACCCACTGATTATCTCGCTCTCCATGTGTTTGTTTCCGATGCATTCCACGTCTGCAGCGGCCGCCAGATTGCAAGCACCTCAGACTCCGGAGACGAACAAGACCGTTTACCAGGCTCTGAATCACTCCGTCCAGTGTTGGCAGTCGGGGAATTATAACAAGATGGCATTGAATCCGAACGGAACGGAAGATTGCCTTAAACTGGAGTGAGTACGCATGACACCAGCCAAGACAAGAACTGACGGAAGAACGGAGAACCCAGACTGACGCCTCTCCCGCGCCATTTTCCCAGCGTCTACGCACCACAAAACGCTTCCGCCAGTTCAAATTACCCTGTCATGTTCTGGATCCACGGCGGTGGTTACGAGCTGGGTAATACACAATCGTATGACTGGTCGAACCTTGTTCTGACTGCTGTAAATGCATCGAAACCGATCGTAGTCGTCGGAATCCGTGAGTCGCGACTTCCTGTCCCGGAAATTGTACCGCCACTGATTCCCACCCCTCTCTTGCCGTATCGGCCTCGCCTACCTGGCTCCCTCGCTCGATTGCGGCAGAATACCGACTCGGTGCCCAAGGATTCCTGGCTGGACAAGCTGTCAAGGACAACGGCAAGCTCAACGCCGGTCTTCTTGACCAACAATTTGCGCTCCAATGGGTTCAAAAGCACATCTCCAAATTTGGTGGCAATGCGAGCCACGTCACGATCTGGGGAGAGTCCGCCGGGGGTGGTAGCGTGATGTCCCAAGTGATTGCGAATGGTGGGAACACTAAAGCTGCACTCAATCTCACAGAACCGCTGTTCCACGCTGCAATTGGATCTTCCGTCTTCCTGCCGCCACAGTATGAGTACAACGATCAGATCCCAGAGGGATACTACCAGCAGATGCTTAATGGGACGAAGTGCGGTGACTACAACTGCCTAATCGCACTGGACGAAGTCGCATTCGCCACCGCGTCGAACGACATTTCAGCAGCAGCTTCCTACGGATATTGGGTATGGGTACCCGTTGTAGATGGCTCGTTCTTGAAGGAAAGACCGACACAATCGATCCTCCAACAGAAATACAATGCGAAGCATGTTGTTGATTTCCACAACACCAACGAGGGGTTCATCTTCACCAATCCCACGCTCGCCACCGACAACAACCAAACTGACGCTGAGCTTGCTTCCGCTTTCGATGGATTCTTGCAAGGCTACCTCCCTCGTTTGGACGAAAGCGGTCGAGCAGCCGTTGCGGCACAATACCCTATCTCATCCTACCCTGCAGCGAACAACACGTTTGCACGGGCGGACGCTGTTTCCTCTGACGCGATCTTTGTGTGTCCATCTATCAAGCTCGCCCAATACGCTCCGACCGGTAATGGATATCTCGGATGGTATGGCCTGAACACCTCTCTCCACGGAGCAGACGTCGTTTCATACAGTGGTGACTTCGAAGCACTGGAGAGCGTATCATTCGTGGACGCATGGATTGGATCGATCTTGTCTGTCATTCTGACATACAGCCCCAACAACAACCCGCTGACGAATAGCACACCTTTCTGGCCTTCGATCGAGAACCAAACGTCTTTGCTATTCAACGCGTCGTCTGTCGGTGGACCATCTGATTCGTCTGTGATTCCACTCGATTTACCCAGTGGCATCGTAGCCAAGTGCAATTTCTGGTTCGGTAATATTAGTGCTCAGGTGCCGTTCTAAGTGCGGAACTGCGCATTCAACCTATATAAGGGTTTCTCTATCAGACTGATTCGGTGATTTGAGAAACGAAAGCTGATTGTGGAGAGGCACTTCTTCAAACACGAAGAAGGACGTCCAAAAGACGTGGAACAAAACGAAAAAAACAGAGATCAAAGAGCGAAGATCGAGCTCGAGGAGGATAGTTAATATGTGCTATACACGATATGAATGTGTAAATTGAATTTTCTGGCTGTGCTGTGCTGATTCCATACGTGGGAGAGCTGTCCACCACCTGGTTAGGCAAATGCGAATGCATGTCAATACAATCACAACTCCGTCTTGATCTTCTCCACAGTGCCCTCAATCGGTCCAGCCGACTTCTGGTTTTGGATCGACAAGTACGTGTTCCATGGGATGTTGACACCGTTCAAGACGAGAACTCGGTATTGCAGTGGGACGAACTGTGAGAGCGACGAGGAGAGATGTGTGCGTTAAGTCAGTCAAATGGTATGTATATGGGGCCACCCACCCACACCTTGCTCGCTTCTTTCGCTTCAGTCGCTACTCACAGCCATGTTCGCCAATTGAACCGGAATGAAAACCTTCCAATTACTCTCCAAAGTCGGGTACCACTGTTTCTGGATTTTGTCTTTCGCGTCCTCCCAGGTTTTACCCTCGAGTAGCGTCATGACGGTGAAAAAGGTGGCGATGATTGTTGGAGCTGCAACGAATTGATCGAGCCCGACCTGGATATGGTGAAGGCGAAGAGGGAAGAAAAAGATTGAGAAGGAAGGTATGCAGTAGGCGAAATCAAGTCAGAATCAATTGGAGCTGCACTCGAGAAGAGGAAATGCAAGATGTGCACGTGCATGTCTTATCACTAAATCTGAGTCTGAGTAAGGAAGAAGGAGTAACAAGATTTTTTTTTTTATCTACAACTCACCCGCACAGCCGTAGCAGCCCATTTGTTCTTCAGCGTCACCGAGTTCTGCAAGAACTTGAGCCAGACGGTGACGATCGGGGCGAAACCGAGGGCACCCCATGCGGAAATCCGGCTGTTGAGGGAAGCGGAGCACGTCGGATAGATATCGTGGCCAAGTTGAAGAGTGATATTGCAAAGAAGAGTGGGCGAGGCGTGTGGGGGAGAGACGGAGGAACCCAACGGGGGTGAGGTGGTAATGAATAGCAATGATAGTATATTTTGTCAGTTACAGGGCTCTGCCAGGGTATGCATGCGTACAAAGAAAGATGAGAACAAGATTTGTTTCTTTTTTTTTCTTTTTTCTTTTTTCTTTTTTCTTTTTTCCCTCGTCGCCAAACTGAATTCCACACCCCTCGCAAACAAACGTGTTGACCAGGGAGGAATACTTTTCTATTTCCTTGTTCTGCGTGCTGAGCGTGAAAACCAACGTCGCCGGGAAGCGAGATCTCGCGGGCCTGCCTGTCTCCCCAGTGAATCGAGCCATCCAATAGACCCCGTTCGACTGACATACATATCCCGTTCCATGACGAGCCTGCCCTATTCCCCCGACCTTGCCGTTTTGAGATCGGCTTGACGATGTGGGTTGAGTGTGCGACTGAGTAAGCGGCTACCCGATGGAGGACCTCGTCTCAACATTGACTCCTTCACCAAAGGACAAATGGCTTGATGGCGCTGGGCGCGCGTGGTGTGCGGTGGGTGGTTTGTGATGTTTATGCTACCATATTCCCTGCCCCCTGCCCCCCCCCCCCCGTCAAAAGGATTGCGACGTTGTCACGTGCCTTCTTCCCCCTTCGTCTCGTCCGCCCGCGCGTGGCTGGGAAAAGCAAGCAAGGATATCCAGCATTTTCCCTTTATCGCCGACAAAACCACAAGAAAAGGGAAGAAACAGAGGGAAAATGGGAAAAAATGCCCGCACCGAAATTTCCCGCGCGAGGGTCCAACCTGGGGGAAAATCCAGGGGATGGTTTCCCTACGTTGGTCACGTGCGCACCTGCCTACCGCACCTGGGTTCCCGAATTTTGGGCCGCGGGGGGGGGGG
>JANGFI010001879.1:0-47962 GCA_025758705.1 Goffeauzyma gilvescens | reverse complement strand
CACCTTTCGCCTCCTTCCCTTCCCCTTCCCTTTCACCTCTGCCATCGCCATCCTTGGAATAGGCGGATCGACGTCTTCGATGCGATGATCACCTTGGGTGCCCATTGTATAGTGGGTGAGCTCATCCGATAAGTAAGGCAATGTTTAGAATGGGGACCCGTGATTCGTACACACCGTCTACTTTGTTTTTGGGAGACCAATCATCAGAGATCGTTCTTTCCGACGGCCTCTTTACCCTTATATTCACCGCCCTACCTACCCCTTTGACAGGATACTAGAAGGGGAATTCAAATACACACACACATACACACACACACACGCGAAACCCAATCGCACGATGAAACCCTCATCCTACATCTCGGCAGCCTTCGCGCTCGCCGCTTTGGCATCGACCGGTGCCGAGGCCGGTGTTCACAAGATGAAAATCAACAAGATCTCTACTGAGGAAGCGTTGATGTCCTCTCGACCTCACCAAGAAGCCGCCTGGTTGGCTTATAAGCATTCCAAGAACTATTTCGGTGGTTCTGGAAAGGACCAGATCGCGTTTGGTCGACCTGGACGAGGTCGAGGACGGGAAGGCAAGCACCACCACCACCACCACGAGGGCGGTAAACGACGACAAGACATGAAAGGCCCGGAGAACGCTGAAGAAAACGAACACTTCTGGACTCAGATCCTTCAAGAGGGTTTGCACGATGTTGAAGAGTCGATTATGGATCTTGGAAGAAACAAGCAGACTGAGATGATGCTTGATTTGATGAGTAAAGGACACACTGTTCCTCTTTCCGATTACAGCAACCTTCAGTACTATGCCGAGATCACTCTGGGTACTCCCCCACAGGCATTCAAGGTCGTCCTCGATACCGGATCTTCCAACCTCTGGGTCCCTGGAGTCGCCTGCAATTCCATCGCTTGCTTCCTTCACAGTAAATACGATGCCTCTGCCTCGAGCACTTACAAGGCGAACGGATCCGAATTTGCTATTCAATATGGATCCGGTTCATTGGAGGGATACATTTCGCAGGATAACCTCGTTATTGGTGATTTGCTCGTGAAGAAACAACTCTTCGCCGAGGCTACCAAGGAACCAGGATTGGCCTTCGCGTTCGGTAAATTCGATGGAATCCTCGGACTCGGTTACGACACTATCTCAGTCAACAAGATCCCACCTCCCTTCTACAACATGATTGACCAGAAGTTGCTCGATGAGCCCGTCTTCGCGTTCCGACTCGGAAACTCAGACGACGATGGAGGTGAGGCAGTCTTTGGCGGGATTGATCACGATGCTTACCAGGGCAAGGTCGATTACGTCCCCGTCCGACGAAAGGGTTACTGGGAGGTCGAGCTCGAGAAGATCGGTTTCGGTGATGAAGAGCTCGAGCTCGAAGGCACTGGCGCAGCTATCGATACCGGTACATCCCTCATCGTGATGCCATCTGACGTCGCCGAGATGCTCCACAAGGAGATCGGTGCTGAGAAATCATGGAACGGGCAGTACACTATTGATTGTGCCAAGATCCCGTCTCTCCCCGACTTTACTCTCACATTCAATGATAAGCCTTACACTCTCACCGGTGCTGAGTACATCATCAACGCTGGTGGAACTTGTATCTCCTCGTTCACGGGTATGGATATCCCCGCTCCCGTTGGTCCCCTCTGGATCGTAGGTGACACTTTCCTCCGAAAGTACTACACTATCTACGACCTCGGAAAGAACGCGGTCGGTTTCGCCAACGCTACGTTGTAAGACAAGCCAAGGCCAGATAAGACAAGACGCACACCATGAAAGTACCGATGGATTGATGGAGAGCTCGGCACATCAAACCATCCGGTGCACTACGCCTTGCTACCCGTCGTACAACCTCATCGGCTCTTCCAATTTCTATCCTTATATTTGTCGCTCTGTTCATTTCTCTTCTCTCTTCTCTTTTCTCCTCTTCTCTCTCAATCTTGTTCTCTTTCTCTCCCCTTATATTGCCCACACTGCATGTACCCAAAGTTATGTACGGGATCTAGCACAAAGAAACACGAAGAAAAA
Source organism: Goffeauzyma gilvescens (assembly GCA_025758705.1). Taxonomy (NCBI): domain Eukaryota; kingdom Fungi; phylum Basidiomycota; class Tremellomycetes; order Filobasidiales; family Filobasidiaceae; genus Goffeauzyma; species Goffeauzyma gilvescens. Next base: position 45,924 of record JANGFI010001879.1, on the reverse strand, counting down.
CAAATTCTGATAATTGAACCCACAAACAAAGACCAGGCGAGCCCGCCCGCCCTCGCAAGCGCTTTCCATGTGCAAGGAGGTGTAGCCCCCATCCTGGCTTTTCGCATCTGCTTGAAGTGGTGTGTTGTGTCTGTCACCTTTTCCCTTCGTTATTAAATTGAATCAGACTCATTGATCTCGCAAACCATCTTCGGCTTATGTTCGATACTTCAGAATCACAAATTGTTTCAAGCAGACATTTCATCAAAAGGTCATACATGGCGTGACAGATCAATCACTCATTTCAAGCCCGTACTAGGGTCTGCACCCATCGATCCAACTGAGCATTCTCGATCATCTCCTTTACCCTTTGGATATCCGCCTGCACTTCCTCGACGTATGCTAGGTAGTTCAGCTCCTCGTTTCGACTTCGCATACTTTCCAACGTCGGCGGATAAATTACATTTTCCGGAGTCAACAAATAATCGAGAGAGATCCCTTGCCCCCTCATTCCCTGGATCACCTGTGCCAGAATTGTCGTCTCAAGTCGAGCTTGTAGTTGCTCGTCTGTCAAGTTGACCGTCTCGCAAAGCTTGGACCAATCGTCTCGCATATAGATGGATCGCCAGATCGCTCGGAGTATGTCACTGCGCTTGCTATCCGGTAGACCAATTGCCATTTGGTGGGCAGACGGTGTCGGGATCTGTTTGAAGATCTGCAAGGCGGTGAGAAGTTCCTGGGGGGTGCCTTCTTCTGTGTCGGAGGCAATCAGTAGGTCGATCACCTCATCGTAGTCGAGCCGAAGACCTTCAAGGAGCTTGCACAATGTTTGCAAGAGAAGCTGTAAGAATGACCACCATGAGAGTCAGAATCATCACGACAGGTACAAAGCGAAGAATCTCCTACTCACGTTAGAAGACTCTGGCTTTGTAGATAGGCCATGGCACCGTTTCTTCATAAACGCCCTTGCCCGAACATCCACCTTTGAATCCGGACGCGAACCTTTCACAACTTCAGAGACCTTGATGGCGAATTTCTGCGTCTGATCGATAAGATACAGCTCGTCATCAATCACGTCTAGATCCACCGCCATCTTGTCCTCGGGACCCTCTCGAAGTCGATCAGCAACACCTGACAGCTTTGCAAGACTGAAATATACTTTCCTGCTGGTGACTGTTTCCTCTTCAGCGGCAGCTTTCATGAGATCCATAGCGGCTTCTTTGACGTGATTTTCAGCCAAATGCTGCATGAATGCAAGATGTGGGAGGTTGGGTCGGCGCGAAAAGAACTGATGCAGTGCAGGATAGTAGGAAGGGTTTTGGTTCAGGAGTAGGTGGAGTTGTCCTGTGGGGGAGAAAACGAATCCGTAAGTTTCTTGCTGAAATATACGTGTTCTCACTCAAGAATGCTCACCAGAAGAAAGGTAGTGCTGGAATAAGGCGTCAGCAAACTTGCTAGCAACTTTTGCTCTCTCCCTTGAGGATAGAATTGCGTCATCCTCGGATAAGATTCCGTGCATGTATCGTTCCACTCTCGATGGGTCGCCTGTGTTTTTGCTAGTCGCCAGCTCTACCAGAGTCGCGTATTGTCTATGATACTCTGCCATTTGGTAGGCGAGGTCGGTGCGGAAGGGAACTGTAAGAGAAACAAGGTTAGATACAGTAATATTGGGTGTTAGTTCAAATGTGGAAGGCTCACCGAGAGACATTATAGCCTGGTTTTCTTCCCGAGTGTATTCTTCCCTTCGCTTGTCGGCCTCTCCCTGGTCTGTGCGCTTCTCGATCCGGTAAGCGGCGTATTTTGCTTGCATCTCTATCACAAAGCAGTATGGCTGCACCAGAGAACACAGTTGATCTCTCAAGATCGTCTGATTTTGATATTCTTCGGCTATCGACTGACCGACCGACTGTGAGCTTTCGTCAATGATGCTACCAAATTGCGCTGTACGGGCGACAAGCAGGTCAGCTGTCGTGTGGTAGATCTGCCCGAGGTCCTGCTTTGAGCCCAGGTCCGTAAGCCATATCGGAGTGTCAGATGCACCATCTGACAAGTTGTACTCTCGTTTAGTCTCGTCGTAGGCTTCCGAGATGGCTGATCGGTATACAGCGTCAAAGATACCGTTCACCGCAATCTGCCATTGAGATTTGCTCTCAATGGATGACTTGGGTCCACACTTTCGATCGAGGGTCTCTCGACCATGGTGCAAGATGGTCGGAATATCGGCTGGGTGGGATCGGAAGAATTTGCGGATGGGATCAGGCGATCCAGAGCTGACTTCGGTCATGTAGGCCAGGATGGCATCACCAAGAAGGGACTTCGGGCTATTTGAACCGACGGACGACATTCGATCCTCCTCGTTCAAGTGATCCCAAAGCGCGTTGGCGGCTGCGATAATCTGGATATCATTGGCGAGTTGATGTCTGCCATCCAGGGAGATCTGGTCGAGTTGGCCGTTGTTTTGGATGAAATGGTTCAGGCTTTGGAGCCGAAGACGACGGTCAGCTAAGCTGTGGGTGATGTCCATTTCACTCGAGGAGTACACTGAGTTGGAAGCGACAATCTGCTTCGAGACGGCCAGTACTGCCACCTCTAACGACCCCTTAAAACCGTTATGCAGGTTGAAGCTGATAGGGTTATGAGGCGTGTCAAAGAAGACAGCTTGTTCGATTTTGGCTTGCAGCTGGAGGTTGGCAGAGTGGGATCGTGAGCTGTAGATTTCGGTTCGCAACTTGTCTGGCGAGACTTCAAAACATAAGACACCGGTCGCGGTGCTAAGAGCAAAGAGCTTGGCGGAAGGTGCGATCTTGTTGTGCTGGGTGATTCGGGATCGGCCAGTCATATCGATATCGAGTCCGACACCGATGATGTCGTTCTTGATCCCGGTCTTGAAGGGAGTAACTTGCTCGAAGGAGTATTTAGGTTGGAGTGACAGGCTGACTACTGCTTCTGGGAATTGGACATACGCAACATCCATCGACCCTGCAACAAGCAGGCGAGGTCCATCGATTCGTCGAAGAACTTGCGACTCGTGGTACCCAAGTTTCAAGACTAGCTCGACACTCGGGGAGCCGACTTCTGGCTGTCCAAACTCGATGACAGCCACTACAAATTCTTGTTTCAGACCACCTGGTAGTGGGAAACCGAATAGCACGGCCGCTTTCGACGTATCGACGGCAGCAATATCGAGAATGGAAGCACGTCCCGTGGGAATGCCGGGCAAGCTGGTCACGTCCACGTCGTTGATCAGCTGCTGCCCTGCGCGGTTCACAACCCACCGCTGGGCGTTAGAGCCAGCAGCAACGTAGGTGATCGTGGATTCTTCACCCAAATTCGTGAAAGAAGAAATACCGACTTTGCTATGCGGAGTTAAAGAGTTGAAAAGGTTATTGGTCTTGCCACTGAAGGAGAAAAGGGAGGCTGCGGGTCGAGTGAATGTCTCGAGTTGGAGGGATGATCGACCTTGAGCTGTTGAGAGACTAAGCCTGATGACTCGGCCTGTGGAGGTAGTGGCGGCGAAGATTCCGCTCTGAATTTTGCTGAGACCGACGACCTGTTCATCCTCTCCCAAATCGATCTCCATCTCACTCGCCTTGTCGGCGTAGCCTGCAACAAGTGCCAAGCTCACATTCTCCCAGTACCTGACCACCCCGCTTTCGGCACCTAGAACGATCAATCCAGGCTCAACAGAGAAGGCTATGGTCGGAGGAACGAGAAGAGCGAGAGGCGCCATGTGTGTAGACGAAGCCACTTCGTCCGGGGGCGATAAGGAAAGAGGGAAAAGTAAGGTGTCGTCGTCCGTGAACGTGTAGCATGTCGGAGAGGACGTGCGCTACAGGTGGAACAAAGTAAAAATGGTGTCAGGTCGGGATCATGGAGATGAAGAGGACATTAAACAGCTCGGTCCTCACCTTCACGAAGTTCCACACATAGCAAGCCTCCGCCGTTGTCACGTACGCAAACCCGGTTGTGGCATCAAGCTCCGCCCTAAAATGTTGGATATACAAGTCTATGAAAGAACATGCTCATTAGTGATGTCTCCCAAGGTTCACATTTTTCCCTTCCGCCGATAGTGGCATAGTCTCAAAGGCCCACTTACCTGCATTATCCAGAATCTGTCTTACTTCCTTTGGAACTTCACCGTTCACAAAGACACGGAATACATCATCCCTAGCCAAGACCGTGTTCCTCCTGATGGGACCAGCAGAGCCATCCACATCGGGAGCAAAGTCTCTAAATCCTTCATCTGCTATGGAAGATCCATCGATTGACCGAGCGATTCGACTTCCACCAGCCCCACTCCCTAATGACGACGCAACAGACAGCACAGATTGCGCCCGCCTGAGAGGAGTCTCTGGACCAGTGGCAGAGAATACAGATCCATCTCGAGGTCTACGTCCGTGGCCTCGAGGCGTTCGAGAGATTCCGATAGTGGATCCAGTCAGGGAACGGGGCGTTCCGGATCGTCCATTGTGAGCATCTTGGGAGATTGCTGCAAGGGATCGTTTATTAGACGATCGTGTTGGGGTACCGTACATCTTGACCGGCGGTGCTGGTTAGATAGTCTGGGACGTGTCAACTAGATATTGCAGGATTCAGGAGACGAACGAGGAATCACTCATTCTGGAGATACACCCAATACGATTGGCAAATGCATTAAAATACAATCGATTGCGGGAAAAATATACCTGAGGACAATGGATGGTTGACGTTGTCTACTCTCCAAGCATTAAACCAACAAACGCGACTCACTTGATGCCGGTGCAGGAGATAATCAGAGCGGAGAATTGACGCGTCATTATAAGTGCTGAAATATTCCGCGCGTGAGGGTTTCCTGTGACCATTATCACCAACTAATGCTGTTATGAACCTCGGTGATGAACAGGGGACTCGTGAATCAGCTCGGGATAGCCTTGAGGTCTGTCCAAGACATGCATGCACTTCCCTCCCTCCCACCCTGGATATACATTCCAATAGTTGAAACTAATATCATTCCCAGCCTTGAAATAGTATCCTATGAAGTCAAACACTGAGACTGCCAGCCTTTTTGAAACACTGGCAATAGTAGTACTCGTGCTGAACCGGAGCCAGGGGTAACATTGATCAGGGTGATCATGAACAGAAGTCAGACCAGGTAAAAGCCAAGGGGCAGAGGAATGGTCCGAGAAGGTAACTAGGGAGACGTTGCCGAGGGGGAACAAAGAGCAATTGACCTGTGTAGTCTCTGATTGGACCAAGAGGAAGATGTTCAATGATGGATACTGCTGTGGACATGAGCGTAGTAAGGTTGTTTTACAATGCTAGAAAAGGTGGAAAGGTCATATAAAGGCGCTGTTGATCGATTTTCTAGTTCAGGTCAGACGAGTCGACAATCGCCGGGTCGTGGGAGTAGGGCTTGATATTATTACTGGCGGTGACTGGGACACAACGTCTATGGAACGGCCAGAAAGACGCAAGATGATATTGTGACGTCGACGTATCCTTGGTTGAACGCTCTCTTTGTAAACGACAGTATATCTGGTTCGAGAAATGGGTAGCGGACACCCTCCCGAAAGAGCTTACATGTCCCCTTTATCTACTGCCCTATGATGCCTTGCCGTGCGGTTTCGTCCGGCATATTGCCTGCTATATTACCCCTTAATTCTTCTCATACTCCAACAAAGCCTCCAATCCGGGTTTGGCTGTAGCGACCGGCACACCAGACGGTCCGACCGTACCTACGTTCTCACCCTCAAAAGTGCCCGTCATCGCCTCTCTCAACCTCCGTTCCCTAACGGAGTGAATGTACCTTGATGAATCGTCCAGCCCGCTTATCATACCTGAATTGGAAGTCGATCCAGCCCAATTTCCTCCTTGTTCTCGTTTTTGGTTCTTGATTTGCGGGATTGGTGAGGCGTCGTGACCACTGGCGTATCCGAGAACTTTCAGGGGAAGAACACCACCCTTTCTAGACTGAGCGTAATCGAACGCTGGACTGAGATGAGCACCTTCGCTATCGGGTGACGAAGAGACTGAAACAAGATCAAATGCTTCGCCTGATTCGAGTTCTGCGCGTAGTTTAGCGGATGCGAGCTCTCGAAGATTACTGTCGTTGGCCTGCTTGATTGATGAGCCTTGAGAGAAGATGAGGTTGATGGCTGATGAAAGTCGAGAGGGGGTCACAAATGAGGAAGAGAGGTGGTGTAGCTCGACGAGTTGGCGAAGATCTTTGGCTGGGAGGCGACCAGAGGGAAGGAGAGGAGTCTGCGATTTGGAGGAAAGCTTTGAAGGGGCGGATGAAGAGGAGGACGAGGAGGAAGAAGGGGATGCGGATGCAGATGCTGAGGTGTTGCGAGATGGTGCCGATGTACGGATCGATCGAGAAGCAAAAGGAGCGGCTTGTCGACAGGCGATACAGGACTGGGCAAAGGTGGTACCACCCGTTCGAAGGGAGGTGCTGGTAACCATGGCTGGAAGCGCGTGGGAGGTTCAATATGCCGAAAGCGGGGTGAGGTACGACTGGCTAAACGGATGGATGGCAGTGTGAGTTTATAGTATTGCAACCTGATGGACTCTACCTGGCTTCTCTATTTGCCCTTTCTGTATTTGTGCGCTCCAGGTTGACAATCCCACACTGTTGATCTTGTGGGGATATCCCTTACCTTATTTACGATCGACACCCGAATGCTGTGTCCAATGCCCAACTTTTTTCCTGCCTCTCCCGCCTTTGCCTGCGGTGTCTTTCCTACACTTCTCCCTTCTCGCGCGTGAATTCCGAATATATTGAATCGTCCGCGGATGCCACCCTTTGATCCCCCCAAAGGTCAGGGGGGGGTGGGGGGGGGGGGGGGCGCCGGGGATGGATCTTCGCGCACCGCGTTTGTGGGGACGTGTTTTGGGTGTTGAGTCGCAGCGCCTCGGGTATGAGGGGACAACGGATCAACGGTGTTCGTCGTCCTCGTCGTCGTCGTCGTCGTCGTCGGTGCCGTTGTCAGTGGTTGGTTGTCGGTTGTGGCCGCGATCACAGCCAGTCAACGAACCCACCCAGTCAATCCATTTACTGAATTCCGTGACCAATACAGTGCCTGGTCAATCCACCGCTACAAGGTGATGTATACGTCATCTTCGAGCTTATGTGGCAAATGAGTGGAAGATGCGAAAGATAGCATTGGAGAAGGATCCACGTGTAGATGGATCCTACTAAAAACAGGTATCACCATCTCTTTCGGCGGACCGCTGATCAATCCATATTCAGAGATCGCCGCCAAGCAATGTAAACAGGGTAGACTATCAGCCCTGTACCAATTTGCTGCAGGGGAACCTTTCCTCTGTTACCAACCCCTTGCTCCCTTCCGCATCGTCCCGAAACTCTCCCGCTCCCATTGACTTCTACTTCACAACCCTTGCACTTCGCCCTTTGATCTCCTTCCCTCGACATCTGCCACCATACACAAAGTTCTCCATTATGCGTCCGATCCTCCTTCCCTTACTCCTCACTCTGAGTCTGATATCATCCTCAACCGCCACTCTGGCATCCAACCCGAAAACAAGAACATTACCAGCTCCTCGATCATACGATAGCCATGATTATTTCTCCATCGAGCTTGATCCACGGATATATCCTTCGATGGAATCCGCAAAATCCGTGGCATCTGATCTTGGGGTCGAGTTGATCGAGCAAGTAGGAGAGCTAGAAGGACACTGGTTAGTCCGTACGAAAAAGGATGACTTGGGGAAGAGGGATGGCTCTCAAGGTAGCAGTGGGCAAGGAGCGAACGGGAGGGGAGAGGCAGAAGGGTACGAAAAGATACTGAAGAGGTGGAAGGAGATGAAACGGAAACGGAGTGGTACATCTCTCTCGTCGGCAGGAAAACGGTCTTCACATCCCAATGGGTATCGATCGATACAACATCTCCCAACTAGACAACGAATCAAACGAGATTTTCCTGTTCCCAAGAATTTTCGTTCCGCTTTCCCCCAACCTTTGCCACTCCAACAACCTCCATTACCTCTCAACTCCTCCCACGTGCTCCAGCGTCGCCAAGACAAAGACACAGCGACTGATGCAACCGAGCTCGACTTCGTCCAGCAAACGCTAGGTTTCACAGACCCTCTTCTCCCCGTCCAGTGGCATCTCGTCAACACGCTCAATCGAGACATCGAGCTGAACGTGACCGGTCTTTGGGGAAACGACATCCAAGGTGAAGGTGTCCATGTTGCAATCATTGACGATGGACTAGACATGCATTCCGACGACTTGGCCGCCAATTTCTTCGCCGAAGGCTCCTACGATTTCAATGATCATACTGCATTACCAGAACCGAGATTATCAGACGACCAACATGGAACGCGGTGTGCTGGAGAGATCGCGGCTGTCCCGAACGACGTCTGTGGTGTTGGTGTTGCGCCCAAAGCCAAAGTTGCTGGTCTCAGAATCTTGTCCGCCCCCATCTCGGATGCAGATGAAGCAGCCGCTCTCAACTACGAATACCAGCTCAACGATATCTACTCGTGTTCGTGGGGGCCGCCTGACGATGGCAAATCGATGGACGCCCCTGAGAATTTGATCCTGAAAGCACTCGTCAACGGCGTTCAGAATGGTCGAGGTGGTAAAGGATCCATCTTCGTTTTTGCCGCCGGCAACGGTGGAGGAATGGACGATCAATGCAACTTTGACGGATACACCAATTCCATCTTCAGCGTCACGATCGGTGCTATGGATCGAAAAGGCTTGCACCCCTATTACTCTGAGATGTGCGCCGCCATGTTGGCCGTCGCACCTTCTTCTGGGTCGGGCGACCATATTCACACGACAGACGTCGGGAAAGACAAGTGTACCGATGGACATGGTGGAACATCTGCAGCAGCACCGTTAGCGGTTGGTGTCTTTGCACTCGCTTTACAGGTCAGACCGGATCTCACTTGGAGAGATATCCAACATCTTTTGGTTTACTCAGCGGTCCATTTTAACCCAGAGGATCCGGATTGGCAAATGACAGCGAATGGAAGGTATTTCTCTTACAAATTCGGTTATGGGCGAATCGACGCGGGTCTCTTTGTCGAGGCTGCGAGAGGTTGGAAGCTTGTGAAACCTCAAGCCTGGTTCGACTCGCCAGCTGTATACCTTTCTGATTCGGGAACTGGACCGAATGCCCAGCTTCGTCGACAGCTAGATGAAGACTTGGGCCTGAGTGCGGTAGACGATGATGAAACCGTAAAGGAGGTTGCCGCAGAAGAACCTGTCATCGAGCCTCCAGCTGGAGTGTTGATCACTGATGAAGGCTTGGAATCTACCTACGAGGTCACAAAAAACATGTTGGACGATATGAACTTCGACAAGCTGGAACACATCACAGTTCGAGTGTGGATCGAACACCAGAGGCGAGGAGATGTCGAAGTCGAATTGATCAGTCCCTCGGGTGTTTCAAGTGTATTGGCGAGGCAGAGGAGGTTTGATGAGGCCGACAGTGGATTCAAAGGCTGGAAATTCATGTCCATGAAACATTGGTGAGTTCGGATGGCCGTCCTCGACTCGTCCACTGAAGGTCGGAAGGGGCAATACACTAATTCATTTCGTTTTTTTTTGGGTTCTCTTTAATAGGGGTGAAGACCCGGTTGGTACATGGCGAATCATCGTCAAAGACCCCATCAACCCGGAAAAAGTCGGGCGATTCCAAGCCTGGAGCTTACAGCTCTGGGGAGAGGTAGTTGATCCGGCTCTGGCACGACTGTGGGCTCCTGCAGCCGCAGGTCAAGATGATGAAGAGCAGACCGGATCTGAGCCGACACCAAGTATCACCAGTCAAAAGCCGAAGCCGACGAATCTTCTTCCGGGCAATCACGGATCGGCCGAGGGGGAGGCAACCAGACCTGGGCTTGCCGAGCCAACGGCAGCACCCGGTGATGGCGACTCCGAAGACGAGGTTGTTACACCACCTATGACCGACATTGATTATTCCAATACCTCCGGCTTCTTCGGTAACATGAAGGATCTCGCTACCTCGCCGCTCGGGTTATATGTCTCTGGAGGCCTGATGGTCATGATTGCTGTCGGAGCGGTCATTGGCTTGTGGGTCCGAGCTCGAAGAAGAAAGGCGATGTTCAGAGACCTTACTGGCGAGCGAGGTGTATATCAGCCCGTATCGGACGATTTCCAGATGGACGATATGGGAAGAAGACAACGCGTCAAGAGAACAGGTCATGACGATGTGTTTGCAGATGAAGCGACAGATGATGAAGACGAGGACGAAGTTGACGAAGGAACGGCACTTAAATACCACGAAGATTTCCTCGAGGACGAGGAAGAAGATAAGGAACACGCCCCTGCATCAGAACGGCCTTACCGGGACGAACCAGCTTCGGTGCCTTTACCAGCAGCATCCACCTCTGAGAATGGAAGCAGCGGTTCATCATGGCAGGATGCCGCAGAGGATAGTACGCCGTCATCTAGATAATGTTACGCTACGTAGCAAGACCCAAAAGTCATTTATTGTACATTTGCATCAGACCTTGTTTTGTGCTTCGGTGTCGGTCTCGGGCACGAGCTTTTCATACGGAAAGTGGGAACTGAATGAACGCACGCCAATTCAGCAAGAATAAAGGGTGGTTGGTAGTACTGTAGATCAGAGATAGACTAGAGATCTATAAAGATACATTAAGAGATATATTAGAGATATATTAGAGATATATTAGAGATATATTAGAGATATATTAGAGATATATTAGATAGGTATCTTCGTTGGTGAGGACGTTGCCACCCATCTTACCCTCCTATTCCGACCCCTCCGCGGATGTCGCGTTTTTATTTTCCCACGGTGGGAAACTCCCCCCGCCCCAGTGGTCTTGCCATGGCATTTCCTACGGCCCCGTGCCCCCGTCTCTCGAAAAAGTCGGTAGACGCGGGAGGATGGTTCTTGAGCATTGATAGTTGACAACATAGATCATATCGTTCCAAAGTGGATATCATAAACTTGATAGACAGTTAAGCATAGTCTGTAAACTGTTTCCACGCTGGCAGTCGCAGAGATATTGTCAACTCCAGTACGATATAAATCACCTTCTCTAATATGGGTGACGCTTTACCTCGAGGTATTCAGCACCTCAAATCAACTGTCCCTCATAAATTTACTACTCGGTAAGTGAAACCATAATTGGAGTGCCACCATGATAATATCAGCACGGTTGTGCAAATAGAATTTATCAACACGTTCTCACATCTCACATCTAACCTTTAATCCAAACAACCCACTGTCACTCCTTCGCACTCCCTCTATACCCTCTCCAGATTCTCTCGAAGAGCGCTCCCCCAGCCGAGATGGACAGCACCACAGAACCGAATCGAGCGATTTAACATCCGTGAAGGTGACTTAGTCCGACTGTCAGTCGGCAAAGCCAAAGAGAAATACATTAACGAAGACAAGCCTAGCGAAGGGTTCAAGATCCACACTGTGACTGAAGTTGATATCAAAAATGGTCGAGTTTATCTGAAGGACGTGCACTACAAGAAGTCGAACCCGATTCAACCATACCCGGAGGACTTTGATCAACTGTCGACAGATGATCAGAACCGATACAACTCTCAGCAAAATTACCTCGTGTTCAGTCGTCCTATCCACTACTCGAATGTTCAGTTGTTAGTTGACCAGAGGCCGAAAGAGGAAGGTGGCACTATTTTTGCTTCTCGTTTAACGACCTCTACGCCAGTCTTTGACAAAACAATCGGCCATTACCGATACGATCGATTTGCCGCTGGACTGGACATTGAGAACAGAGATCGATTTGCTCCAGAGACTCTCCCCAAAGACCCAGTCCGACAACTCGTCAAGATCCCTTGGCCTGAAATCGAGGCTAAGAAGATCGCAGCACCCGGAGAGCTTGACACGGGATCTTACCCCGCTTCGGCCAAATCGTCAGTTTTCCTACCGATCGAAGAGATTTGGGAGACTCCATCCATCGTCCCCATCGGGCCATCTACGCGGGCTAAGCCTCTCGATCTTCCTCGAACGATCTCGGATAGATACATCGACGAGTCAAATGTCCCCGCTGTGGATCCGCAAACGGATATCGATACCCTCATGCCTCTTTACCTATCTGAAGAACTATCACCTCGATTCTCGCGTTCCAAAGCAACGAAGGGATGGAACCTCCGACAAGCTGTCGAGAAGGATGAGAAAACTACGGTGGCTAGGGATGCAGTCAGAAACTGGGAGGAATCAGGAAGAGATACCGGGTTGGAAGAGATTGTTGCTGAGATGGGATTAGGAGATGTCAAGATCAGATCAAGAACGAGGAGGGAAGTCCGAGAAGCTGCCGAGACGAATTATGCATCGGATACCTTTGAAAGAGGAAGAATCGCGAGAATGGCAAAGAGGGCGGGAGGAACGTTTGATGTTGAGAATGATAGATGGAAGGTGGATATCTTGCCCCATATCAAGAGGAGAAGGGAGAACAAGATGAAGAGAGAGAGGAGGAAGGAGGAGAAGCTCAAGAATCTTGTGCTGTAAGGGACATGAGATGTACGAAGCCAATGTCATGATGAACCCCCCCCCCCTGCTCCCCCCGCGGCGTCCCGTCCTTGTTCCTTCTGTTTTTCTATAATTCAACACACCCCATTATCTCGTTATCCCAACAAACACTCACAGGGTGAAATGACCAGCTAATCAATCCATCCACCCACTCTACTGCATCACCATCGGTGAGGGAAGGGGGGGGGTATACACAATGGTCGAATGTCAACGGCCTGGTTATGGGCGACCCAGCGTGACCTTGTCGTTGTCCACGTGAAAGAATAGACGCAGTATTTTAAGCCCACCGATAGTATGTATCTCTGTCTCCCCCCCCCCCCCCCCTCTCCTCTCAAATGAAAATCGATTTCGATAGTGAAGCGCGGGAGGAGAGGAAAAAGGGGAGAAGAGTCGCGGTGAGAGGAGTGGAGCGGAACGGTTGAGGAGCTGTGCGTGTGTGTGAGGAGGCCCCGCGTCGTCGGCGTCTTCGGGCGCAACGACCAGGTATGATGATACGGTACAGCGTCATCTCGACGAAGGCGGGATAGATGGAGCTTAGGAAGTCAATTTCGCTACATCTAGGCATCTCCGTCTGGCTGCGTTTGGGTTCTCAATGGTTGGCCACGTAAACAACTAATCCTCTATAGCTCGAATACTCCAGACTTGAGCCAAAATACAGCTTATTTCATCCTGTTGCTTGTTCTCCGTTGTCGCTTCCCAAAATCAACGTACTAGGGGTTTCGTCCACCAAATATCTACAATCTTTCCGGGAAATCGACTCTGCCTTTCCCTCTCTCTCTCCCCCATTAAAGACAGCGCCCGTTCTCAATCTTCAACATGCCAGGAGCCAAACGTCGAGCTCTCAAAAAGCTCCTGACTCCCGGCCAAACCCCGTCACACCCCCACTCCAACAGCATGAACGCTGGTCGACCATATGACGGATCTCCTAGTGTCACTCCTCCTCCTGCTCTCAGCTACTCACCTTCAGACCCTCAAGCTAATCCATATGCGCTTGATACTGCTCACTCTCAATCTGCAGCGCAAGAAGCTAAGATGTTGGACGACATGGAAGCACGAAGACGTGTTATGGGGTCGGGTCAGTCGGTTCATCCTATTGGGGATACCGGTGCCTCAACAACAGAAGCAGCAGAAGCAAAAGGCGAACTAACGAACCATATGCCCCTGTCACCGCCACCCATGGCAGAAAAACATATCCTTAAAAGCGCAAGTGCGCCTCCAGCTGTAAATGGCACGATCTCAGTGACGGCCGACGAGTTGACGGATGGGTATGAGAATGGAAACGGAAAAGGGAAGAAAAAGAGCAGTAAGCAGAGATTCTTGGAGAGAGAGGTGAGGATTTTTCCTATCATTGTTATTACTCTCTTCCTCGGTTCAGTACGAAGGAACTCGCTGGGATGGGTGTCACATTGAAATTTCGTTTATCCTTCTTCCTTCGCTCCTTTTCTGACGATTCTTCATTCTCCATGTGACCCCATTCTACAGGCTCGAAAGAAGGAAGAACGACTCAATGCAATGCCTCAACAAGATCCGGCAGAAACAGCAAGGATAGAGAAGGAGAAAATGGAGGAAGATCAAGTTATCTCAAAGGCTTGTCGGGATTTGAATGTTAGGGTTCACGAGGTGAGTCGAGTTGTTCAGTCTTTGTCCGTGATTCGAACTTGTAGGACACCTCAACAGGAGCAAGGATACCCGTCACGTGCCAACCCCGTGATCCTGACCACCATCTCAATTCTACCACCATCTAGATTGAACCGGATGGACACTGCATGTACTCAGCGATCGCAGACCAACTCCATCTTCTCGGACTCCTCAAATCCGCATCCTATCAAGAGACTCGCCACGCCGCCGCCTCCTATCTCATTGCCCACCCCGATACGTTCATGCCGTTTCTTCCGAGCGTGATGGGAGAGGACATGGAGGGAGCTTTGGATGATGGGCTAATGACGCCGGAGGGGTACAAGGAGTACTGTAGGATCGTTAAAGAGGGAACCAATTGGGGTGGAGAGATCGAGGTGCGTGTGCAGCTCTCCTTTTTGGACTATTTTCACTCCGGCCACCTCTTCACGCGTGGAATGTGGCTTGTGGCCTGCCTATCTTACATCTCAAAAAAAAAGGACCAATTGACTAACTTTTCGCCGCAAACTTCAATTCTTACTCAGATCCAAGCCCTCTCTCGAGCATTCGACATCCCAATCCACGTAATTCAACGAGGGCCACCTACCATCATTGCCCACAGTCCCTCAGATGAAGGTTCCGGAAGTCTTCAACCGGAAGAAAGCTTATCTCAGGGAAGTGTGGTCCGAGTGGCTTACTTTAGGAAATTGTACGGATTGGGAGAGGTGAGTCCGCCAGTTGGATTTTAGTTCCAGGGGACGATGCGACACGGCCGCAAGGCAAGCAAGTGTTAGTCGAGTTTGATACGCGTGCTGATCGGAAGTCTCATTCTCTTCAACCTGTGATATAGCATTACAACTCTTTAAGACCTTGTTAGGAACAATGGATGCCTGACATTGCATGCATTCAATCAAAGTTGTTTCTTTTTCTCACTTCTGCCCGGGAGATGTCTGATGTACCACTTTGTAGTTGGGCAGATGAGCAAATTGATACGGAAAGGGCCATAAGCATGGATGAACGACCAAGGACAAAGACATCGCCATTTTCCATTTTGACGTTGCCGGAAAGCTATCAATTTACAAAGCAAAATTATGACGGGGAGGGAAACTCGAAAATAAAACCCGACAACTGCTGCTGCTGACTCGTACTTACGAACATGAACCGAGACCTTAAGCCTCCATGTTCAAGTTCATCGGCATCTCGTCGATCGTGGTCGAGTAGAACTGTTCGATATCTCGCAAGATCCTCACATCTTCTAGGGTCACGAACTGTTTGATATCAGAGAAAGAAAAAAAGGAAACAGAAGATAAATGTCAGTCAGGGAAAGATCATTGAGATGGCGAGACACGGAAGAGGAAGTGACTACAGAAAAAGACAAAGGAACAAAGAAAAATATAGGAAAAGAAAAGAGTGCGTTGGCTCACGTTAATGGCAACACCCTTTCGGCCAAATCGACCAGATCGACCGATTCTGTGGATGTAGTTCTCTCGATTCCTGATCAAGTCGATTCGTTGCGATGCGGAGAAAGTTTGATTAGTCACTCGTCCCTTTTACGTTGACTAGGTGCAAGGGAGAGGGGGAGGGGGACTTACGAAGGCAGATCGTAGTTGATAACGAGCGATACATTCTGCACGTCAATTCCTCGTGCCCAAACATCGGTGGTGATCAAGACTCGGCTGGAAGGCGGGACGAAGCAAATCATCAGCGGTCCGAAGGATGCACCTCAATAGGATGATTGAGAAGTGGAAGAAACACAAAGAACTCGGCACTCGGGCGCTCGGGACTCACCTCGCTCCACTCCTGAACTCGGCCATGATAGCATCTCGCTCCTTTTGAGGCATGTCACCATGCATACTGCTGACCGTGAAGTTTGCTTCTCGCATCTTTTCAGTCAGCCAGTCGACCTTTCGCTTGGTGTTACAGAAAATGACAGCTTGCGTGATCGTCAGTCTGGAACAGGGTTAAGTAAATCAGATGTCAGTAAGACGGCAACAGGTCCAGGTACTTTAAAATCGTCGCATCAGCAGCTCCTTCAGGAGGGCCTCTCCTGGGCAAGATGCGGAGGATGAGATATATATAGCAAACAGCAAGAATGTGCACTCACGTATCATAAAGATCACAAAGCGTATCAAACTTCCAATCCTCCTTCTCTACCGCCACAAAGAACTGCTTAATTCCTTCAAGCGTCAATTCATCACGCTTAACAAGAATCCTGATCGGGTCCGTCATGAACTTCTGAGTCATCTCGAGGACATCATGTGGGAGGGTAGCAGAGAGAATGACGACCTGGGTCGCAGGGGGAAGGTATCGGTAGATGTCGTAGATTTGGTCTTTGAATCCTTTGTTGAGAAGTTCATCGGATTCATCGAGGACGAGCATCTACGAGAGAGATAATCAGAATGGGACGGATGGGTAAGTCTTGAGTTGCCATCTTTTTCTCCTTGCTCCTCGTTCTACTGGATCCGGCCTCTCCCGCCATTGGGGCGCGAGAAGATATCCAACAAAACCAACAACAAAAACAAAGTAACGCAGCACGTCATCTCACCTTGATGTTCCTCGTCCTCAGATGCCTCCTCCTGATCATATCGAACACTCTCCCCGGCGTCCCCGAAACAACATGTTGCCCATACTCCAACTTCTTGATATCTTCTCCCAAACTCGTACCGCCGATACAAGCATGACACTGAACGTTCATATAATCTCCGAGAGCGAGGATGACACTCTGAGATTGGACGGCAAGTTCTCGTGTAGGTGAGAGGACGAGTGCTTGGGTTTCTCGGATGGAAGTGTCGATGGATTGAAGGATCGACATGGAGAAGGTGGCGGTCTTACCCGTTCCGGATTGAGCTTGAGCGATCACATCTCGGCCAGAGACGATGGGGAGGATTGCTCGTTGTTGGATTGCTGAGGGTTTCTCAAAGTCTGCGATTGATTTGTAAATCAAGACGACATCGAGGAGGGGATATGGGTCAATGGATGAGAACGTAGAAAAGAAAAAGAACTAGGAGATGGAACGGTAGAGAGCGGAGGAAACCCTACATGGAGGGGGTGGGGAGAAAATGATTAGGAAGAGACTGGATGGCACTTACTGTACGCATAGATACCCCTCAATAAATCCTCCTTCAGTCCCAGCTGCTCAAAAGTCGGTGCGATCTTGACCGACTCCGAGGACTCAAAGATGAGCTTGTCGTCGCCTTGGTTTAAAGCCATTGTTGCGAAGTTGGGTTCTTGATCTACTGTTTTTCCTTAAGAGGGAGAGAACAAACACGTTTGATTCGTGTTTTCCTGTTTACTTGGTCTGTAAATGAGGCTTGTGTTTGGGATGAAGAGATAAAATGGTCGGATGTACTCGTTGAATGTTTTCTAAGCCCCAGAAGATCTCGCGTGGACAGTATTGCAAAGTTGCTAGAGCGCGTCGAGTGATTCCGATAATGATACAAACTTGTAGCTTTTCCCGAAATACAGTTAGGGAAGTATTTGCGCAACAGATATGACAGTCACCGACTGATGTTGCAACACCTACAACCCAATGATATTTCCAGTATGGCGATGTTCGGTCAATCAATGAATTCATTGGGAGACAATGAATCCCCCCCCCCCCCCGGTTGACAGCGCCGAAAGGGAAAAGGGGCGGGGCGAAGGAGAGCGGGCGAAAGGGGAGGAGGGGAGGACCCCCCCCCCCCCCGGGGCCGCCTCACGTGACGCTGGCCCTCCCTCCCTCTTGGCTCGTTGTCGTCCTCATTTCGCGAATCTCTCAACCAACACATGATGATCATATCGTCTGGATCGATATGACTATCCGTACTTTAGATTAACCATACCACATTTATCAGTACTGTTCGCTCAAATCGATGATGCTATGCATGATCAAGCTCTCACCTAGAAACTCTCGTAACTGGCCCCCATTGTGCGAGCCAAGTCATCCAATAGGACATCATTCCCTCGACTCCCCTTCGTCTGAAAGAAAACAACTCTACACTCAGCGTAATCGCACTCTCCAATTCGCTCAGTTCAAGTTAGTAGGGGAACGATTCGAATTGAAGCAAAATGGATTCCATCATCGAAATCCAACGTCAGTCTCACGAGGAAGTAGAGCGATATGAGCAAGCTCTTGCGGACGTCCTTGGCAAATCGACGCATTCCTCCCGAGAAAAACTACGCACCGAACAAAAGGCCCTGGACATCCTCAACAGGATCGCCGACAAGAAAACTTTGCTCCGCGAACAGTATCGTGATGAAGACGGTCTTCGTGCGACAGAATTGGCTGCCATCTCAACACCTGCTGAGAAAGGTGATGAGTTGAAGGAATTTTACACACGGTTGAATAAGATTAAGCAGTACCATGCCGCTACGGCTGCGTCTGGGAGGAACCAGGGGTTACCGGAGAGTAAGGCGTTTGTGAATATGATCAGGGAGCTGGTGGAGAGTGATGGATTAGAGAGGAGGCAGACGGAAGAGGGAGAGGAGGTGGTAATTGATCGTGAGTTGACATTGCTGACCGTACTGAAGAGAAAGTCAACGGGCACTTCGAACGAGATATTACGAGGGGATTTTACTGATTCATTACCATCTCCCTTCAACGCCTTCTGCTCGTACCATTCCCACCGAGTCACAGCCCTCGACTCGACATTCTCCGGAGAAGAAGGCATGGGCCGCTTCCTTGATCTCTACATCTCGCACACGCAATACGTGAATCTAAAAGGGGCAAGGCGTCTCGCGTACATCCAATATCTAAGTATGTTGATCTCCGGGAAGGTATCCGAAGAAATCGACCAAAAAGAGAGAGAATCACCCGCATACCTCGATTACGTGAATAATCTGAATACCTACCTTCTCGATTTCCTTCGTCGGACACATCCGCTCGAGACGGGGAGGATCAAGCGCGTTCTGAAGAGCGTGGAAAAGGAGTTCAATCATCAGTGGGAAGAGGGTAAAGTGGATGGGTGGCAAAGAAAGAATGCGACGAACGGAAAGGATGGTGTGACGACAAGTGCAAGTAACGGCGAGAGCAGTGGGATCTGGTGTACGGCTTGTCAGAAGAGTTACGCCAAGCAAACGGTCTATGACGCACACTTGACGTCCAAGAAACACGTCAAGGCTGCACAGAGACTGGCTGCTGAAGGTGGTGATTCTTCCTCTGGACCCGCGGCCAACGCTACGAATGGCCAACCGTCCAAGCCGGAAGGGTCCGCCTCGACCTCCAGCAAGAGTCATCGTGCTGCCCTTCTTACCCGGTTAACCGAAACGCTCCTCCTCACACCTCCTATCCCTGTTCTTCTCAGTGACTCCAAACAAAACGTTGAACGAAAATCGGCTCTAACAGCTCGAGAACGAGAGCAAGAGCTCGAGGAGGCGGCTGAGGCTGAGGAGAAGCCGGCGGACGTCGAACCTCAAGAAGGAGAAGAGGACGACGATGGAAAGATTTATAATCCGTTGAAACTACCCCTTGGTTGGGATGGGAAACCGATCCCGTATTGGTTGTACAAATTGCATGGTCTCGGAGTCGAGTACAAGTGCGAGATCTGCTCAGACTATGTTTACATGGGAAGGTGAGACAACAGAGCTTCGGTCGTGTGTAAGATAAAAAGACAGTGCGCTAATCACAGGAACGGACCTTCTTTCTTCCTTCATTCCCTCTTATTTGCAAATTAACAGAAAAGCATTCGATCGACATTTCCAAGAATCTCGTCATGCATTCGGTATGCGTGCTCTCGGTTTGCCCAACACGAAACATTTCCACGAAATCACCAAAATATCAGATGCTCTTGCCTGTGAGTCCTGACTTCCTCTGAGCACTATCATGGTAGAGACCTCGAGCTGACACGTTGATCCCTTTTCTTTCTATCTTTTCCTTTCTGACAGTGGCGGACCGACTGAAACGAGAGGGAAGACAGGAGCAATACCAAGCTGAACGGACTGAAGAGTTTGAGGATGCCGAGGGGAATGTGTATGATAAGAAGACATACGAGGACCTTAAGAGACAAGGTTTGATCTAGAGGCCCAGACAGCGTACAAATATGTTGTCTTCGTTCAATTCCACGATCGTCATATCTCATTGCTTTGTAGATTGCCACTGTAAACCCATGCGAGATTTTACTCAAGAGGGTAGAAAAGAAGACCCTCTGAATAATGGAGTAGTGTAATTGGGATTCAATTCAATTTCCTTGATTCCTCCCATCACGTGTGCCTGCCCCCCCCCCCCCCCCCCCCAACTATTATGTCACCGAAAGGTCTGGATGGATTCAGAGGCGGGGGAGGGGGGGAGTCGGGGTCATTGGGTTGGAAATGGGTTCTGTAACGACTGCAGTCCAATCCTATAACTGAGGTGCCATTGTCACGATATGACTTGAGAACGAATCTTGGAAGTGCAAGCATATCTGTGCCTATCGCTTTCAGACAACCTCGTTTCAATTTCCTACCTTCTCCCAAACATTACCAGCTCCAACAAATACCCCAGGCCAGTCTCGGCTGCACCTCGTATCGAAAGCAACATTCCACCCATCCCTTGATCTCCCTTCTCAAGACCCCACGATAATTTTCCTCCTGGACTTCGATTAGATATATCAACACACCCAAGATGGTCCACAATCCCAACGAGGACACTGAGTTGTGAGTTTTTGAGGTCTTTTGTATGACATTAATCACGGGCGTATGAGCCTGACCCCGTATCCACCCTCTGTGTTCCGTTCACTCGTCAGCAACGATGCACTCCGAGCTCACGGCATCATCCCTCCGAAACCAGCAACCCCACCTTCTCCCTCCGCGAATCTTCCATCAGCCGACGAGCTTTTCCATGCCGCATTAGCGACTTCTTCTGCTGCTCATCTAGGTGAATTAGAAGAAGATGCCGACAACAGCGATGATGAGCGAATGTTCGCGACCTACCGAGCAAATAGGCTGAAGGAGATGAAAGAGATGGAGACTAAGAAGAGGAGTGTAGGTGCTGGGGATGGACTGAGAGAGATTTCGAGAGATGATTTCGTCAAGGAAGTTAGTGAGGGGAGTAAGAAAGAGATTGCAGGGGAAGAAAATGAAGGGAAAGGTACCGGTGTGGTCTGCTTCCTATACAAGGATTCGTGAGTTTATTATTACTCTTTTGCGTTTCTTTCCAAAAGTCATGTCAGATCTACAGAATGACTGACCACTGTCACTTTCTACTTCAACAAACCACTCTCTGCCTCTTTCGTCTCTGCTTCTCGTCGATCATACCTCTGACAATAATGGCTTGCCCCGAAATAGAATACCGTTGTCAAGCCATCTTCGCAACCTCCTTACCACCCTTTCCCCTCACCTTCCTCTGACTCGCTTCGTGTCCATCCGGGGAGATCAATGTATCCCAAACTACCCGGACAAGAACATCCCGACACTCTTGCTTTATCGCGCGGGCGAGTGCTTGGGAAGCGTAGTCGGATTAAGAAAAGGGATGAACACCGGGGTTGAAGGTGAGTACTCCATTCTTTGTTTTGGAAAGACCTTGTCTCACTTTCCATAGACGGAACGTCAAAACTTACAGATCACTTCCTGATCTTCCTATCAATAGACGTCCAAGGTATCCTCCTCCAGCACGGTATCATCGACGCACCTTCTTCGACTCTCGGTGCATTCCTGCTACAGCAGAAGAAGGATCGAGAGGATTATAACGACGATTCAGATGAAGGTGGTGGAGATGATGGACTTGATTTTGGAGGAATGAGAAACAAGGGGAAGAGTATAAGGGATACCAAGAGCCGGGGCAAGGACGAAGATGAAGGAGGGGACTCGGATTTCGACATGTGATCTGTTTGGAGAGTGCCCTCGGATCCCGTTACAGTGCAGAGATGCCGGTTGGATCCCCCAATATGTATTAGTAAACCATTGCAGTTAAGAAGGATTGAGACTACATCAAGATGATACCCGGAAACCCAGCTCAAGGAAATTCGATGCAAGGCTGGATCCGACGATCTTTTCGGTCGCCACCAGGTGAATTTTGCGCCTCCTTCACCGCCAATTGTCCTAGGACAGCACAACCTGAGCCAGGACCATGTCAGAGGTTTGATCTGGAAGAATCTGCAACAAATGGCTTGCTTTCCAATGTCATGACATTCATCAAGTCTGCCTCAACATGCTTTCTTTGTTCGTCTATAATGGCGAGACCACATATGACGCATGATCTACCTTCTGTTCTTCATACGTCGTCCACCTTTTAGATTCCCGTAACCTTCCAAGTCCTTGCGCAAGCATCTTCACCCGCACTAATGATGTTCTCGTCATCTTGCCAGCCGACTCCGCTCACACCACCTCGATGAGCATTCTTGATTCCCAGGTTTGTCATCGTATTCTTGACTGACCAGATGTAGATGCTTTCGTCCAACCCGCCGGACGCTAATCTGAGATTATCAGGACTGAAAGCGAGGGTTGCCACCCGACTACTATGGAACGTCCATTTCGAGCTGACTAGCGTCTTCTTCTCGGCCACATCGATGAGAACGATCCTACCGGAGGTGTCACCGCCCGCGAGGTAGTGACCATCGGACGAGAAGGCGAGGCTGATCACCGCCCCTCGATTGTCATCGAATTCAGCCACGTCATCGCCGTCTACCGTCGTGAGCCTGATCTTCTTGTCCGCCGAGCCATAGGCGATGTAGGATTTATGCACAGCCACGGAAGTGAAGCCGTCAGAACCCTTGATGCCCTTGATCTTCTTGCCATCCTTGAAGACGCTCAGTCCTTCGATGTCGACCACGGCGACATGGCCTTCGGAAGCCGAGATGCCTCGAGACCCTTGGATGGGAGAATCGCCTCGGAACTCAGAGCTGCAGAACAATACCGACGCTCAGTGAAAGTTTACTGTGCTTGGTTAACACATTTCCAAGAACCTGCGCTAGGGGACTCACACAAATTCCTTCCCTTCAATCTTCAGCAAACCTGCCCCAGCAGCCCAGCTGGTGGCATAAGTTGCTCCGTCCTCTTGGTCAACCGTCATACCTGTGATTTTTCCATCTGGCCCAGCCCCTGCAACGGGGGCACATTCTCCCTCTGGGAACGAGAACGCCTTCATCGATCCATCGAACGAGCCTGTGTAGAACGTGGGTTCCGGTTTGAGAGAAAACGCTGCCGAGGTGACAGCCTTCGACGGGCCGTAGATTTTCCGGCTAGCCTCACCGGACCTTGGGTCCCAGACGAAGAGGGTTCCGTCAAGACCAAGCGAGACGACCGAGTTCTCCGAAGCCCAAACCGTTCCATTCTGCTGAGAACCCAAGTCGGAGCCAATGGTGAATGTTTGCGCCGCTTCTTCCCGTTCGATATCCCACAGCTTGACAGTTCCATCTGCACCCGCGGTAGAGATCCGTTTCGAGTCTGGGCTCCAGGAAGAGGCCATGATCGTTCCCTTGTGTGCGTCGATCTCACTCAACGTGTTTCCGTCTTTCCCATCGTAGAAGAACAGCTTCCCATCAGAGCCAACTGAGGCAAAGTGATCCCCCGACCCAGAGTACTGAACATCTTGCACGAACTTAGTATGTGTTCGAATAATCTTCTCGTACTTGAAAGGAACACCCGTGTAGAAAACGATCGAGCCATCATCTGAGGCGGTCACAGCTCGGAAAGGTCGCTGGCGACGAATCGAGACAGAGTTGATCACTTGAGAGTGGCCCTGAATGACTCCACAGCTACTACCGGAATCTGCCAAAAACGCAGCACCGAAGGCTTCTCGACCATCTCCACCGACGATGATTCTTTTACTCTCACCGTCCCAGGCGAGATCGTTGATTTTCCCACCTAATGGTTTCGTCGTGAGTTTCAGAACCTGATCCGTACCTGCGATATCCCAGATCCTTACAGTCCCCGAGACATCCGCAGACGCACAGTAGTACCCGGATGGAGATATTCGAGCGACAGTTGTCGGCTGGGTGTGCTCAGAGTACGAGACAGATTGCGTTGGGTTGTTGAGGTCTCGGATGATTACGCTTCGGCCGTTGACATAGACAATTTTCTCTCCCTTGGGGTCAGAAGATAATTTGACTGGCACAAGCCGTGTTGGGTTGGGATTGCAGGCTAGAAGCTTGCCTAGAAATTTGTGGAGTAGTTATAGGTGGAGAGTTGGAATCAGCTTTCGTCTTTTCCACTGACCACCTGGGTGGTGAAGAGTTCGGATTAAGATTTGTTATCGCTTACCTCTGGTGTATGACATCTTGAGCTGCAGTTTGTTGTAGTGAAACTGGATAGGGGCTGAATTGTTTGCTTCGCTTGTTCCAAAACATGCTTTCAAAATCAACGTCAAACCTATATACAGTTGATCCTAATTACGACATAGGTATTCCCAATAAGCTGATGGGATACGACCCAATCTCACCACCACCTCTCTTCCTATGTCTCGTGCCGCGTCATGGAGGGAGGGACATGGCGACAATCACATACGCGGGTAATAACAGCTGACAATGCCCGCATCCGATAAGCACAAAGGGGGTTTGCGTGCGCTCGAGTTTCAGCATTACCCCGCCACTCTTCGTTGGATGGGTCCGGGACATTAACCGCCTTGTACCCAAGCAAAGATGATTTGACTAAAAAAGGGATCCAGACGACATTGATCAACGGGTGATATCCGAGGGGAAAGTGTGACATTACTCCCGAAGTGTGTGTCACCCAGAAATTAATGTGAGCATCCGAGCATAACAATCCTTCAATTAGACTAGTCGATCAAGAGCTTGTAAGCGCTTGTTGCCCGAGTCTGCACGAAGCAGGTCGAAATGACATGGTCCCAGACGAGTCAAGCGGGGTTTGGACAAAGGATTCGGGGCAAGGTGGGAGGCTTGATGGATTGACGGTGCGATCGCATTGAAGTGGTACCCTTCTGCTGGTGGCCGCGACGAGCTTTGACTGCTGATAGACAAAAGGTGTAATCGAAAGGACGAAGAGCCGGAAGCGCAAGGCTGGCTAGAACACAGTGAGGGAAGAGGTAAAGCCCAATAACCATAGCCCCTGTAAGCGCTACAACATCATTTGGAAGGCTGACTTGAGGCTGATGGGATACCATGGAGTATAAGTCCCCTTCAAACTCCGTGACGCAGGTGTGAATACACGTGGAACCCATTGGCGAAGGGTTCCTGCCCTCCCCTTTCCCTTCTTTTATTGAAGTTATGATCCTCGCGATTGCTTTGCTACCAAATATGCTGCCAATCGATGGCAATCGCCACCTGCCATAGGCGATGATTATGTTAACGCAGCAGGGCGAAACCAAAGCGGAGGATGACACACGCCTCGCTTACCACCGGCAACATTGACCTAGAACGCCTGCGTGCTGACCTCCTCCGATATGCAACGCAACAAAAACACATCGCCACCAATATCTTGAGAAAGCTCCCAGGATGAACACTTGCCGCCAGCTACCAGAAAATTTAGATACAACGATGATGAATATGGGTACAACCTATGTTTTATCGCTTCAGCGCCTGTCCGAGTAATCCCATGACCCCCTTCTCGCGGAGCGCCTTGCCTAACACCCCATCCAGCTCATCTTCTCCTTCATCACCCGAGTCTTCGGTACGGTCGAGCGCCCTATCTGGGCTCGCCTGATCTTCTTTCACCCTTCCACTCAGTTCCCACTCGGCAGCATCCGGGTCGACCTGGGCCATCTTACTTGAGCCCTTGATATCCACCATTGGTTTCCCTCTCAATCTAGCGAGCTCTTTCTCCTGTCTAAGGAACATCCTCTGATGACTTGAGGGTTGTGTTGAGCTTCCCCCAGCGCCGGGTCCAAAAATGCTAGCACCCGAACTACTCTTCAGCATGATACTGCGCTGCAACGCACGCTCGTACATCATTGACCGATCCCGCAATCGCTTCTCCTTATCGGTCATATGCATATCGCCCCCTTCTCTGAGTGGCTCACCAATTCGCCCGTTCAGCTGTGGCTTGGTGACACGTCTTCGCATTCGGTCAGACTCATCCATAGATCGACCGGCGATATCAGTCGGCGTGAGAGATTGACTTGAACCGCCAGTTGCAGATCCTTCCTCGGCGACCCGATCGAGGAACATGGAGGCTGACGGATCTGAAGGCTGCCAATCCGGATTGGTGATCTTGAAGTGCAATAGACTCTTCTCCATTTTACTCTCTTTCGCCATGAGGGGAGGAGGTGCCCGGTTTGAAAGACTCTTTGACGAACCAGCGGCCACACTAGCATCTTGAAGTTTGATGTTGCCTTGACGCTTGAAATCAAACACCGCAAAGGAGCAGACGAAGCCGATACCGTCAACGTGGATGGTGAACTCTCGGAAAAAGTCGACAATGTCGCGCGCACAGAGAGGCAACGAGAACCAAAGGATGAATGGCGTCAAGACGACCGATAGAAGTTCCTGTAAGAACACCGAGAGCTTCATGTCGAATAGCTTGCCAAAATCCTCATGGATCCGTTTCGAGTGCAAATTCTCCTTCCACTCGTCCGGCATATAGTGCGTCTGTCGGATCACCTCGGCCATCAGCGCCTCCGGCTCGAAAGTCTTGCTGTTCTCAGGGATTAGCCCACGAGCGACAGCCAGAATCGAAGTGAAGAGACCGAGATAGAAGAGGACAGTGCGATCGTGAGTTATCTGAAAGCGGAGGAAAACTGGGTCGATCACCGATAGAAGAAGGAGAACGGCCGCAAATGCCCCGGAGATGAAGGCGACGAATCTACGGTGATCGAAGGTCAGCAGCAGAAGTCATTTTTAACGGCCATATCAGACTTACCTCATCACAATTGCATTAATCTCCTTTGGGAATTGATTGATATACTTGGTCGCAGCTGGGTAGCTCTCATCGAGCCGCTTATCGAACAGATGAGGAAGCTCGTTGAACTCTCGAAACTTCCACTTGGCGTAAAGTGTATATTGTCTCGAACCGATCGACGAAGGGTTCTTGTGATATTCCTGCACGGAGGGAGACAATTCAGCGACCAGTAGGATTGATGCAGAGCAAGGGGCCACCTACCTCAAAGTAGCGGAAGAAGGAATACATAAGAATGTAGATCACGATGAAAGGCGCAAAAATGGCGTTCAGGATGCCCATGAAGATGAAACGCCGGGAGAGCCTATGTTGAAAGAGCAGTCAGCTCCCAAGTGTTATTTGATTGATAGGTGTCCTTTGACTCACTGTTCGGCCAGTTCTCCCCTCCTCCTACCCCTCACGAAATCCTTTCGGACTCGACCCCTATGATCGAACAAATGGCCCATTAAGCAGTATCTCAAATTCCATTCCAATGCCTTGGTCAATCTCTGCTGGCCCAGAACGAGGAATGCTCTCCCATTGCTATTGACCGACACCATTGAGTTCGGTAAGATTCCAATAATCGAAGTCGGCAGTGGGATTCTGACTCGAAGGTCCAGAAGATCCTTGTTGAAGAGAGCAATGAGGTAGTTCTCTTGCCTCAAAATTCGGTTGGCCACATCGTGTGCGTCCAGCTTGGCAAAGTCGTTGTCATCGCCTAGCCAGGATTCGCCGAGTTTCTTATCCGCCGGCTTAACGCTGGTAATTGGATTGTCTTGCCGGATATTTCCGATTCTTCGCACGATCTCGGGCCAAGAAATTGTCTGGATGTCGTCCTGTGAGGTAATTCATCGGATTAGATAGGTATCTCAACATACCTTCAGAGATAAACATGGACTCACGTTAGGCACGTTCAGCAGATGGTCGAAAAACCTTTTCATCTCTAGCAGTCTCGGCAGTCCAAATGAGAACGACACGATCTGCCATGCAAAAAGGACGCCGAGAACCCAGGTGATCAAGATGTGTGCAACAGACCATCGGCTGATGCAACGGTCGATGATGACGTCTCTCAGAACGCCTTCGCCATCGGATGGGAAGCGGGAAAAGTCGATGCACGAGAAGAGGAAGGTGGAAAAGATGATGACGAAACCGTATGTTCTAGGAGACGTCATATCGAAGAATCAAGTCAACTCTCAAGGGTTGACCCGGGTTTCTAAAGGCCGGCACTCACAAAAGGTTTAGAATCCGTCGCAGAGCAATACAGTAGATCCCCTGACCGATATAGTACTCATACACCTCCTGAAGATACCCATCCAAGTCCACCACATTCACCCAGGTCCACAATGCCTTCTGTCGATCGCTCAATCCTCTTGCAGGATCTAACCTCTTGTCCCGTCTGAACATGGCCCCTCTGCTTTTTCTGGAACCCGGTCTCGCCAAAGCTTCATTCTCATCGTATTCGGGGTCCGAGAAGTCCTCTAATAGAGTCTCATTCTGCGTGGGCGGTTCGGTCCTTCTTGTAGTGTGGCTGTCACCGGCAGAGCGACGCAATTGACGATCGTGTTTGTTGAGTCCTGATGACCCATCGAGAGCTCGCTCTTTGCCCTTTCGAGTTTGAAAAGTCGGAGGTTGCGCCTGATCAGGATATCGCGTCGTCGAATCTCCCTGGTTCTGGGGCGAAGGCGTTTCGTCTTCCTCTCTGTTGAGAGATGCCGATCGGAGCGACTCCAGCAATTCGGCTGGCGGTGATGTTGACCTCGAGCGAAACAAAGTGGACGTGCCGGTGGATTGAAGGACAGATGGATATACAGATGGAACGAATCTTCCTGTACCCTCTTGTCTTCCTCTGATTACTTGAATCGAATCCGACGATAGGGCAGATTGATGGGTTTGCTTCAACAAATCGAATGGCTGAGGTGTAGCAGATGAGTCAAGGTCCTCAATTTCTTCAGTCTGGCTAGCGTCAAATGATTGGGGATGATCTCCAACACCACCATCAACGCCGAATAGTGTGTGTTTACGAGGCTGAGGGCTTATTAAGGCTTGAGCGTGTGCCTCAGAGTGGGTGCTTCTATAGACACTGCTCTGAGGCTGTGGAGGAGTCGTGGCGCCGATTTCCCGCTCAAGCTCATCAAGGAGCTGGGAGTCATCGTGACTCGGTGGTGAGCGAGCCATGGTGAAGTCCATGTCTGGTTCATTGCGTGGTGTGCCTCATCAGGTAACCTCCAATCAGCCCTGATTGATGGTGAAGAGGATTTCAAACTTTTGCTAAAACTAAATGACATGTTGACAAACGACGACGATAACGATAACGATGACGATGACGATCATCTTGTCTTTGGGAAAGGGGTTGGGGGTTGATTGTGGGGGGGAGACACGCGGGCGCGCTAAGCGAACTGGGACCGTAAGCGCGCGCTCACGTGGAGGCTGCGTCATTTCATGGTGGCGAGAATAGCGCATGAGATGATCCGTTTTTTCAGCGCATCAGACGACCTGTGTTTCCCATCGGATGATGATCACAGTCATCATCATCAATGGTCACACAGAGAGCGATGAATATAGACACTTCGACAAGTTGCGTTGACACTTTATTTCCCCCAGATGTGGCACGTCTTCCAAAAGGGGCATTAGGCGGAGACACAGCGTTTCTCTGACAAATTCTTGCAGACTTTTATGTGACTTGTCCCTCAACTATTGTACGCTCTGTTGCAAAAGTAAGGCTCTTATTATCTGACTTGACAGCTCTCTTCAGACATGGTTCAGTGCTGGACAACTGGCTCGCTATATCGACTGGTCTGTCCCGCTTTTTCAGTGGGGAAGGCTTCACTGCAAAGCTTTCGGAATTCGCAACGATTTCGCCCAGGCTTAACGAGGTCAGCCGTTCTTAGTATTTCCTAAAACTAAATGGAGGGCATGTTCCGCTGATGGGAGGGGCCTACGAGGTGACCGGTGACTTGTGGGCTAATTCACCGTCTCAAACCTGTTTTCAATCCCTTCCTATTTGCTAGTCACCACGACTCCCAATGCAAGGGCAGGAAGAGCTTCATCCGGCTGCTGTCATGTCTTACAAACCTCCTTTGTATAATGAAAATACCAAATTACTCCAAGGCATAGCCGACTATCACGCTGTCATCGCTCCTCAAACTGATCAGCTAACCCTGACTTCAGTGATAATCCATAAAGATTGACCCGGCCGGACTTCCCGCTGAATTAGAGGGAAGCCCATTCCATTCCACTCGACACCCCAGCCCGTCGGTGATCGGGCAAACTTTCGTCCTTTCGAATGTCCCCATCTTTACAATTGTTCTCAGTATAAGACTCATACCTCCACCACAATGTCATTGTTCCGTAATATAATTAGGGTAAGGGACAAAATATGTATCGACGAGACTGGTAGCACAAGACGACAAGAGAAAACAACACTTCCAATCCTCCTGAACCGATCGCCTTCACCTCCTAGTCCTTTCAGCGCACTCTTTATGGACCTCCGCTCTTGGAATCTTGCCACCGTTATCCTTCTTAACTTTCTGTATCACTGCCGCGACCGTCTTCGGGTCGAGTTTATATTTGACTATCAGCTGCTTCAGGAAGATCCGACCTTCTTCCCCTCTGACTGAACTTGGTGTACCAACATTAGAGGATGGCGTCGGAGTGTGACCGTTCTGAGGCACCGCGTCAGAGTGAATGTTTCGGAGGGACTGAGCCATAGCCTGAGGTGTCACTGGAGGCTCAGCACGCCTAGCCGGATTTGGCTCGAGGTTTCGTCCTCGGAAGAGATCCTGTCGGCCAGTCGCTTTATTCGGAGACGGAGGAACCATTCTCGGAGACGTTCGTTGCGGATCTCGCAGCGATGGTGAAAACAATCGCGAGGAGCCTTGGCCGGTCGTCCCTCCAGATCGGATCGGTGCCATAGGCTGGGATCCGTTATTGCCGAAGATGCTGGTACCTGTCGGGTAAAAGATACCCGGTATTTGCATGGGAATTCCACCTTCGTGTGGCCCTCCATATTCCCGATCGATCTGCTGCTCATCCCTTTCATCGTCTTCTTCACCTGGCGAGGCTTGCATTCTGCCCCCTGTCGAGGCTCGGGTATGGTTTCTGGTGGGATTTATGTGCGCTGGCATCGCGTGGCCGGGCTCACTCATTCGGATACGACGCGCCTGTGGACCATGGTCTACAAATTGTGTCGATCGAGATCGAGACCGTGATCGTTCACCTCCGTTTCGGACTGGTGTATATCCGCTGAGACCTTGCAAGAAATTGTTGGCGACATCTTCGTCTGTATCTTCGAGAATAATCGATGTTTCTTCCTCCACGAGTTCTTCATTGACCAAGCCCTCGGAGTCGGCGCTTGCTTCGCGTGCCTTTCGCCGAGAGGCCGCGAGTTGAAGATCTCGCGCGGACTCGGATTCTGATTCTTTATCAACTGCCTCCTTCGACTCTTCATCATCATCACCACCACCACCACCATCTCCATCTTCATTTTCGTCCTCGTCTTCGTCCTCTTCATGTTCGAACCCAGCGAGATATCTATTCGACGTGTCAATGTCCATCCTCCCAT
Organism: Goffeauzyma gilvescens; assembly: GCA_025758705.1. Classification (NCBI taxonomy): domain Eukaryota; kingdom Fungi; phylum Basidiomycota; class Tremellomycetes; order Filobasidiales; family Filobasidiaceae; genus Goffeauzyma; species Goffeauzyma gilvescens. Next base: position 14,550 of record JANGFI010001879.1, on the reverse strand, counting down.
TTTCATCGGCCTCCGTCAACCCTTCGTTTTCGTCTGTCTGACCCCCGCCTTCCTTTTGGGACTCGGCTCCTTGTAGCCTAGATGGTCCTGCTTCTGCGTTTTCGTCGAAGTCATCATCACTCCCAACGATCCCGTCATCATTAAGGTTGGACCCTGGTGCTTGGTGTCGCTCACTTTGTGGCGAGGATGGCGCAAGTCGTTCGAGCAGCTGTCGAATATCCTGATCCAGATCCGGTCCTTCGCGTTCTTGATGACGATTCTCAGTACGATCAGAAGGTTCCGCGCTTGCAGCGCCTTGTTCATTCCCATGTGAGCGCGTGAGCATCCGTTTCTTCGCCGGTGGCCGCCCTACCTCAATCTCACCATCACCATCCTCGGAAACCGCGGAAGAGGCCAGTTCGTTCTCGTCATCACTTTGAGTATCAGCCGCCCGTTTCGACGTTGAAGGTTTCTTCGACTGTGATGCCCCTTTTTGAGGCGACCGACGCTCTGGCTCAGGTGAAGGCGTCGGTGTCGTGATCTGCCTTGCCTGCCTTTCCTCTCGAGTTCTTAGGAATTTATCCAATCCACGATTCCTATACATCTTCGCCCTCTTCTTGAACCTTTCAAAGTTTCTTGCATTTCGAACGCGTTCATGCCAAGACTGCATGGTGTGTCGATTTATCCACGCGAAATTCGCTCCGTCGGCTCTACTCATTAATTCGCTGTACGTTCTTCGAGATTTCCATCGTTGGACCATCGGGTCGTGGAACGCGAGGTAGCGAACGATGAGTTCGTCGTCTTGCGGCGTAAATTCCTGTCGAGCCGCTTTGTGAATGACATCTTGCCTTTTGACCCAAGGTGGGGCACCACTATCGCCTGCGGAACCATGTTCGCCGGTCGGTGCCCTCTTTGAGATCTGCATCCACATTTTTTTCTCGTCTCGCAGAAATTTAGCATCGTTGAAGAAGATTTCCTCGACCCATGCTCGATCCGCGACGGTTTGATCGGGCCTCTTCTGCTGTGAAAGTTGCCTTCCACTCTGGGAGTCCAGGTTCAAGAGAAGAATATCCGCATCTCTTCTCGTCTTAGAAACGATCGCGCCCGCAGATTCCAATTGCCTCGAAATGACAAGCACCATGTCACGCGGTGTTTCTTCGTCTTCATATCGGGGAATGTTTACGGATATATACACACGTAAGGGTCGAAGTCGCCCGCGACCGTCGTTCAAGGTCGAGTCCCATTGCTCGAAAAGGGGTTCCAGGCGATACTGAGATGAAAGGAGGAGTCGAGGGCTTGGATAGTCATACATGGATTCATATAACCACTGATACGGTCGAACAACCGGGGAAGGGTCATTAGGACCGAGACGTCGGGCTTCTTTCAGAAGAGTTGCGTACCATTCAGCACCGAAATTGATGGGTGGATGATGGAGCACATAGGTCGCCTTCATCATATCATCCGTCACAACTCCACCCAGATGTTGAAAATCCTTTCGTAGCATATCGACGAAGGCGTCTTCGAACTCGTCTTTCACGATGAAGCAGCTCGCACCGGTCAAGAGTTTGGGTAAATTGTCCCGAGGGATCCTGTTGATTTGGCGGCGTAACATATCGTCGTCTCTCACCTCGTCCGCGAGTCGTGTTTCACTCGGAGATGAACTGTTTGAGGGTTGTCGAGTCTGAGATGAATTGGCAGTCAGAGGATTAATCACGATGGCAACGATGTCGGAAGGGTTTGTAGCTGGGGTTGGTTGTCGGAAGAGTGGCGCAGGGGTTTCTAGTGCAGGTCGACCTGGTACATAACCTGGTGCGGAGGGTTGTATTGGCAAGATTGGGATTGCTGTCGTTGCTTCTATCGACAGTTCGGCATGAATTTCTGCATTATCGGCCTCAAGAATATTATCTGACAAGATGTTCTGAATTGCCTCCCCCTCTATCGCTGCGGCGTGTGCTAACTGATCTTGTATTATGTCGTTGATATCGCGTGGAGCGCGTTCCTCAGCATCACTCTCACTCTGATCGTCGTCGGAAGATACAAGTCGAGAAGTAGGCGACCCTGGTTCCACTCTTCGAGAACTCTCCATCGCATCTCTAAACAACTGACTATCGACGAGAGAGGAGATGGAATCGGACGAGGTATCCATTCTGGGTGAAAAATTGAAAGAAAAGGGCGGACAATGACGGTGATAGGGAATATTGTGTTGCTGTCAGGTGGGCAGCGATGGCGGGAGGGTGTTGATGCTGATCCTGATCGTTATGGTTGGATTATTTCTATTGTTTCCTCGCTAAACGCGTTCATTGGCGAAACCAAGGGCGATAGGAGGCGATGCTTCTTATATTGCTGCACCCCCGGGAGGGGGGGGGGGGAGAGAGAGAGAGGGAGAGTAAAAAGGGAGATCTGATTTCTGATGCGCTGCACAATAGGACCCTGGGAATGAAAGAGGTTGACACCACTACTGATACCAATGAAAGACCAGTGACAAGCTTATGCTACGCCGTGAAGAATCGCCAATGAATGATCACCAAAAAGGAGTGATTGGAACGGTGCCACATTACGAGTTGTCATCTTGACACGGAGGGTGACTGGACTTGTTCCCTGCGTTGTCGTTTGTTGTTGTGTTTGTGATATCGCGAATAACATTAGGTAACGAAAGGGAAAGGAGGGGACACGCGGCTCCGGATAGCCCTCGGCAACATTTACCCCCCCCCCCCATCTTCCTGCGTGGCTCCTGGGCCGCCTGACATGGGAAATTACGGCGGATGGGGGATGAGAGAAGAGGGCAGGGTGTCTTTTGGTGCAAATCTTGGTACTTGTACCAACCTTCATCAGAAAAGATATCATGGTCAATCTGGAAACATCCTACAGAATGTATTTTCAAGCTCCTCTCTAGTCATCCTCCCCCCATCTAATTTGGGAATCTCATCACCACTCTTGAGGATCCTTATTCCTAAACTCACCTTCTTGACACATCATGTCCACGCCGGACTCGGAGCAAGCACTCGTTGGTGGTAGTCATCCGGCCGAGATAGTTGAAATGACTTCAATTACAGAAGACGTCATCGTTCAAGGAACGGAAGAAAACAATGCTGGTGACGATGAGGACGCAGCGCCTCATACCAAACAGGATAATCGAGAACAGGCTCAAAATGAATTGGATGATATGGTGAGTTTTTTACCAATGCCAAAACAAAGATACCCGATGTACCGAACATACTCGAAGACATCCAAGATGGAAGGATGAAAAGAAATTAGACATATGACCTTGAATTTTCATATCCGAGAGCTAACAATTTACCCTGGTCCTTCATCTCCGCCCCGTCCCTTCTACGCGGGGTTCTCTTCGGAACTCTTATTTACGTTTCTACAGTTCGCCGATGTCCCTACAGGTAACCCTACTCCAACCGATGGGTCCGTGGAGTGAGTCTCCCTCATTCTCCATGCCAAGCCCTCCACTCCAGTGAAACGTAATTAACCTGATTTCCCTCTCACTTGGCCCTCTATCACAGTTCTCGATCGCGTACTCGCACGCCAGCCGGCAACAACTTGGCCAACTCCATTGGCTCTCGCTCTGTATCTCCTCAAAAACCGCGCTCTCGTCTTTCGGGGAACCAAAAAGAGGCGAATGGTCTTGATTCCGAAGGCGACGACGAAGATGAAGACGATCTTTTTGGCGATCGGGATAACGGTGATGTCGGAGATGACGACCGGGCTCGGGGTGGACGGAATGCTTTGGAGTACGACGAAGAGGAAGGAGATGACGTTCTTGAATTTCAGAAAGAAGAGATAGTTGGGGAGATGGTTCTGCCCAAAATCCCGAAGCTGTCGAGCACGGATGGCCAGGTGAGTTAAATACTTCTTGGCATTCTAGGTTTCCTTCCCGGTGAAGGGTCACCCCGAATCGGGCTCACCTGTAAACCTAGACTGGTCGCTGACAAATTTCGTTGATGACCATACGAAAATTCCAGAGCTGGATCCTTCGACTTCCCCCTTCCGTCCATGTGGATTCTACCCCGTACCACCCCCAGATCTATCGCGAGAACCACGAAGATACGCAAGGGGCAGAAGACGAAGAAGCCACGAAAGTCAAGGGATACAACGACCAAATTCGTCGCGCCAACGCCATGAATCGAATGCACAACGTTAAAAACACGATTCGATGGAAGTGGACTGATGGGAGTCATGTCGAGCCTGTCCGGAAGAGTAACGCCCGGATCGTGAAATGGTCCGATGGAAGCTCATCTCTTCAGATCGGAGACGAGATGTGGGACGTCAATGTTCTTCACTCTTTGGAGAAGGAAGCGAAACCATTCCAGTCTGAGGCCGTGGAAGCGGCAGCGGCCGCTACGGCTACTTCTGGCGGTCTTTCCCGATTCGCTCGAAATGGTCTCCAAAGCCAAGGGAACTCTCAACCTGGCTCTCGATACGGTTCTCCTGCTCCTGGAGCATCTTCAGGAACCCCAGCCAGTGAGCGAGCCGTCTCGATCATCTATGCGACTGATCCTGAGAATCAGATCTTCGTGGCGGACTCGATCGTGACCGGTCAACTCGGCTTGATCCCTGCTTCTGAAAACGTTCGAAACCATCAACGAAAGATCCAAACGCTTACGAAATCGACGACGAAACAAGCCAAGATCCAGTCTTACTACGATGCCTCTGGAAAGAACCCTGACCAGAAGGCAGAAGAAGAGATCAAGAGGACTCAGGAGGAGCACAGACGAAGACTGGCGGAGAAGAACATCAAGGATACCGGTGGGATGGCTGCTTCGTGGGGGACACGAGGTGCACGAGCTAAATCACCTTCAGGAGGTCGAAAAGCTGGTGGTGGAGCGGCTAGCACCGGTCCGAAGCGGAGAAAGGGTCCTACGAACGCTTTTTCGAGCGATGAAGATGACGAAGACGAGTTTGAACAGTTGATGGGTGGAAGGGCGTCGCAAGGTGATGCTACTCGTGAGGGTTCCTATGAGGAAGACGACTTTGTGGTTGCCGACTCTGAGGACGATGATGTTCCTGCAGGGTCCGATGAGGAAGAAGAAGGCATAGCGTCCGATTCTCGGAAACGACGGTCTCAGGACGATCGGAACACCGATAAGAAGCGAAAGAAGAACGCTAGTACCCGTGACTTTGATACGGACGAGGAAGATGAAGAAGAAGAAGCGGAAGTGACTGATGATGAAGGTGTGGAGAAGGAGAAGAAGAAATCCTCCAAGAGGAAGCACGAGGAGGAAGAAGACGTTGACTCGGAGCTGGAGAAGGCGGATCGTGCAGCCGAGAAAGCAGAAGAAGAAATCAGGAGGCACAGAGCGGAGAGAAAAGCTGAACGAGAGCGAGAGGCCGTGCAAGGTGAGGATCTGCCCCAAGAATCTCTTCCCCTTTTCCCTAAAGTTCCGGCGATTCCGAGCGCTGACGTCTGCCCTTTTCGCTGTCCTTAATCATACTCATACCTCACTATACTTACCTTGCAACCTCCCGCACCGACTCACGCCCGCCACGCAGAAACCGCCATGCAAATCGACGATGACGAAGACGACGAGCGAATCCCCGAGCAAGCGGTTCCCCCGACTAAGAAGCGGGTTCTGAAGTTCGAGGAATCTGACGAGGAGTAGGAGGAGTAGAGCTCTCACTCGCTCCCACTCCCACTTCCTTCCGTTCAACAAATATCAGAGACGAAAAAGAGAACTTGATACATGTATATATGAGACTGATGATGCACATGCACATGCACATGCACTTGCACATACCTTACCGCCCAGTGGTAAATACACCAATATGTGTTCCTCGGGTTTCGGGACAGACAGGGTACATCTCGGCGTCTGCTTTCCGAGCACCCGCATATTTCTCTCTCTCTCTTTCACCCTCTTTCTCTCGATCTCTCTCTAACCACGCTCAAGTCCATCATTCGCTCAATGCGAGCGAGACCCCATCGACTCCTAATGATATGGTAATCCGACATTGGTATCAGGAGGTTTCGTGCGTGGGATACATTTTATGAAGGGAGTACGGTGTTTCTCCAATCTGCAAGGTCTGAGACATCAACGTCTCCCCCCTTCTCTTTTTTTCCGTGTCGTTTCATCTTTTTACCGTTTCTTCTTCCCGCCTTGCCTCCCCTGACGCTTTGACTCCTGTCTCTTTTCAAGACACTAAAAGCTGAAGATGCGAAGATAGTAAGAGATCAATCAGACGATGTGATGGAATGTCGCCTATTATCTAGAGTTTAAGTATTCTTCTGCTGACCTCCCCCCCCCCCCCCCCCACCCCCGCCTACGTGCTTGCCCCTCCACCCAGGAGTGCAATTCCAACAAGACGACGATGCCGACGAGAGACTTCAAGCAGAAGGTAGTAATGAAGAGAGGATGCAGGCAGGCAATAGCGTCCGAAGGGGTCGAGCGAGCGTTCGTTGTCACAGAAAGAGGGCCAAAGGGTTTGTTGTGGGATTGCAGGCGAAACAACAGAGTGGCTGAGTGGTCCCCGCGGGATTGTTCTGTTGTTTATGGTTTGTTGTTGTATTAGCGCGATTGAGGGAGGGGGGGGGGGCAAGGGGAGGGGGGTCAGCGGGACGGAGGCGGACTGGGGAGAAGGGGATGAAGGGGGGGGGAGGGGGTGGACGGCAAGGGTAGGAGGAGAAGGAGAAGGAGAAGGAGAAGAGGGAAGTGGGAAGTGGGAAGGAGCTGGATAAAGAACAACAAACAACACGGGAGAAGACAAAAAAGGTCGAGCGAGGGAAAGACGCGTCCAACGGGGGACTCACCTCCGCACTCAAAGTCACGTCGTTTGGGACGGACATCCAACGTGTTTCAAGGGGAGGGAGGGAAGGGAAGGGAAAAATCAGGAAGGTGGACTGGACTGGACTGGAGCATGGGCTGCGGAGCGGGGGTAGGTGTGCACTGGCTTTCTTCCGTTCGGCATCGCTTGCTCTTCTTTCGTATTCAACATCCATCCATCCATCCCGACCACCCGCTTCCCCCATCTAATTCACCCGTTGCGTCTTGGCCCCCTTTTTCTTGCTTTGTATTGTTTTGTTTTGTATTGTTTTGTTTAATAATCCTTCGTATTTCTCTCCTTCGTCATAGCATTTCGATCCCTTCTCTTTCTCTTCCTGTTTCTCAGTCTCATATCCGACTTCCGATTTCCGACCTCCGACAACCACCCTCCACGCTGGGCGTATCCATTCTGCTTCTGTTTCGCCCATCTCTGACCTACTTCCAGCAAGTGAAACGACAACAACAATACCGACCAATAAGAGGAACATGATCTTTTGAATTCACCTCTTTCTCTTTCCCTTTCTCCCTTTCCGTTTACTTTAGTATCCCCGCTTTCTCGGTTCTTGCCTTCTGCCCTCACGAAAGCACCCACCCACACTGTCCTTACTGAGTAAGGTCGAACAAACATCGTTCTTCCAGCCACCGAATCACACCGAGCACCACATACCATCCCACGTCGCACAACGACTGCAACGATACGCTACCATACGGACACGCTTGATACCGCCGAAACACACATCCCGGATCCCACTACATCGACCAACACCGATCGATCGACATACACAACATACTCCTTGGCCAGACCAACCACACACTCCTTTTTCGTGTTTCCTTGTCGTCCCTTTCATTTACAAGCAAAATAAACGATCACCCAATCGACGCTGGACGTCGACGTTTCATAAGCCTGACTCGTATTTGTTTGACTTGTCGGTGTTGCTTCCCTTTCATTTTCCTGCTTCCAAGCCCAAGCTTCAAACTCCACAAATCAATACCCATTCAGCACGATGCTTCTCCCTACTCTCCTCTCCGCCCTCCTCCTCGCTTTGGCTGGTAGCAACCTCGTGACGGCCTCTGCTCACCATGACTCTGATGCTCGTCGATCGCGACACAAGCGACAAATGTTTTCAGGTTCCGCTCGGCGAAACGCGAACGAGACCATCTCTTCCGTTCTTTCCGCTCGAAAAGGGACCGGCGAACACAAACTTGACCTGACGCTGGCGAAACGAGGCGGCAGTTACTCCGGCACCGCTACCTTCTTCTCGATCGGTCTCGGCGCCTGTGGTCAGTGGTCCTATGAACCCGAATACATCGTCGCTCTCCACTCTTCTCAAATGGTTGCTCTCGGCACTCAATGGCCTTCACCCCAATGTTTCCGCTACGTAACCATCACTGGCGGGAAATGGGGTAAGACTGCTACTGCTAAGGTAATGGATGAGTGTCCGACTTGTGGAGGAAGTGGAGATTTGGATATGAGTGAGGCGCTTTTTGCGAATTTCGCGACTCCGAGCGATGGAATTGCATCGATCACTTGGTGGTTTAGCGATGGGTCTGCGGGTCAAACGGAGCCTACGACATCCTCTTCACCTGCATGGACGCCGACTACTACCGCTCCAGCTTGGACACCGACTACCACTGAACAAGCTTGGACGCCACCGGCTACTTCTGAACCAGCTTGGACATCGCCGGCGCCTACGACGACGGAGATTCCTTGGTCGAGCTCAGAGGTCTGGACACCTCCTTCTTCATCTTCGTCCGTCTGGACACCTTCGTCCACCTGGGTTGCCCCGTCTTCAAGCTCTCAATGGAAGTCTTCTTCCTCGAGTTCAGTCTGGGCCGAGCCCTCAACCTCCGAGCGGACTTGGTCCTCTTCCTCTTCCTCTATCGCTTCCTCTTCGGCTGCTACATCCTCTGCTGCACCCCTCTCTAGCGCCGGCACCGGCACCGGCGCCAAATCAACCACATCCGGTTCGAGACCCAACACGGCATCTGTGGTGTCATCTCAGTCTAACCTCGAGGACCTGAGTAATCTGACAGCTCAATACGGAAGACTCGTCGTTAATACCTTCCAAGTGGCTGGACAGACCGCGGCATAAGGTTGCACCACGGCAAGAAGCTCATAGAGTGCTCGTCGATGACTGTTACAAGTGATCCGTGTTCTGCGATCCGCGATCGCCACATCACCAATTCCTCTTTTGTCCTACGATTTTACCGCTTCTTCTCATTCTCTTATCACAACTGTATAACACGCACAAATCTACCTCATTCCCTCCAAAAGGGAGCAGCGATAGCGGGACTATCGGGCATTGCGCCAAAAAAAAGTAGAAATAGCATACGTATCTCCTTCATAGCATATCAGATCACATTGTACATTGCCATTGCACATTGCACACTGAAACTGAAACTGAATCGCAGCTAGCCTCCCGTGAGATTGATAAAGACGCAATAGCACTGCTAATGTTCTTTGCACGATCTGACGCGGTTGGAGGGAGTCGCTGATAAGGTACAGTCGAGGTGAATGTGAACACGCTTTCTGAGAGGTCCGTTCGTCATCTTTTAAGTAAGACCCGACCCGCCTTGTACCTATTTCAGGTCCGGCTTGCGTCAGATTTAGGTCCAGATCGAGGACAAGAAAGAATACAGAAGAGGGATGATAGTGACCACTCGACTTGATGTCATACCTATATTCGCCAGACCTTATCATTCCATCATTCGTGGTATAGCACGCATGACGCGACGTGCATCGCATCATTCATTATGTGTGTCAATCATCGTGCATAGTACATCGTGCATCGTGCATCATCTAGCATTCGTATCGACCGACGACGGGACATCATCCACTTGTGTCCTCGCCCCCCCCCCCCCCAAATTTCATCGCATCGCACTATCTCGTCCTCCCTTCGCCGCCTCGTCTCGCCGCTCACTCGCATTGATCCTGATTTCCTTCACTACTTCTGCTTCCTCGCCATCTCTTTCGACATTCTCGCCATCCTCGCCATCTCTTTTGCCACCGTGGTCTCCTCCTCGCCTGCGGCTCGCCGCCGCCTCCCAGTCCAAACAAATCCAAAAGATCCGTCTTCTCGTCGACACATCCGAACTTCTCCTCTTTGAAGCTCTCACTGCTAAAAACCCAGAATTCGCTCTCGAACGTGCGTTTTGGGACGTCGTACAGGCGGGAGGCGAGTGGGACGAGGACGAGGACGAGGACGAGGACGAGGATGATGAGGACGAGGATCGAAGCGATGACGACGAGGATGAAGATGATCGGGACGGTGGGAGAAGGCGACAAGTCAAGACTACGGGGACGTGGACTATGGAACAGTTTGGTGAGTTTACTTTAGTTTTTCTGCCTCGTCTCGTTCTCGTTCTCGTCTCGTCTCTCCCTCGTGTGGTCTCATCCCATCGCGACAGACACACCCTCGCCCACTGCTTGCTTTTCCGTCTTCGTTACGGTTAAACCCGAGAATCGATCTCACCCGGCGATAACCTCGTCGTGGACCATAACCTCGTCGTGGATGATTCGATTTCGAGTTTCGGTTTTTTCTATCACGACATTTGACTGACGGTCGTCCAATCTTATCATTGGTTTGCCATTAATCACCACCATCCTCTTTGCCTTCGTCTGCTCGTCGGCCTCTCACTCGTACCGCCACCTCCATCCACGCTGCGCCACGGTATCTATGCTACGTCCACGTCGCTCCATCCGGTCGCTGTACTATATTACATCACCTGCGTCGTAACGCCGGCGGTTCGCCATGTACTACGTATATATCTCCAACTACATAACATCTACATTAACATCTACACTCCCGCCACCTGTTGGGCCCACGTCCACTCGCTCTCCCACTATCCTGTTTGCTCGCACGGCTCGCACCACTCGCCCGCCACCAGTCACATCACTCTCCCCGCTCGCCTCTCTCCACATCGAACACCTCGACCTGATCCGAGGTTTTATCGACAGAGTGCTTGATCCTGAAGCATTCCTCTCTTCTTCTTCGTCTTCTTCTTCAACCAAAACCGTCCGGCCCGACGCACCACCCTCTGACACCATCAACCAAACGACCTCTGCCCTCGCCACTACGACCGCCGCCGCGCCTGGCTACGACCGACACACCGTCTTCACATCCCAGAAAGAGTCTCTCGAACACCTGTCCGAGCACATCATGCGATCCGAGTTGAGTCTCTGGAAGCAAGATTGGGAAGAGGTCGTGGATAGTGAGATGGAGGGGTATCTGAGGAGTGAAGAGATCGCGCGTGAACAGCAAGGCGAGACAGGTCAGCAAGGAAAGAGGCATGGTGGTGGTGGAGGACATCTTAGTGGCAAAGGGTCAGGTGGTGGCAAAGGGAACGCAGGAGGACGGGCAGTAGGAAGTCCGAGAGGCGGTGCATCCGCATCAAGAAGGTAAATAGCAGGGATATGCACATAGACGTAGACCTAGAGCATGGATCAAATACAAATGATACCAAGCGACGTCCAATCATCCGAACGGTCGGCGTGTTCCAGAGGCCTCGCTGGTTCGTGGTTCGTGGTTCGTGTTTCGTGATTCGTGATTGACAAGGACGTAGGCATGGAAGCATGCGTGTAGCACGGAATGTACGAAACGGGACGACATTCGCATTTCGCATGTGTATTCGTATTTCATACTCCTCGGATTCACCGAATGTTTGCATTGATTCCACGTATATTGACTTCTACAGTCTTCGCATCTGCCGTTGCATCTGCATTGGACAACGTTTGGCCACTTACCACCACGCCTAGTGACGTGAAGAAGTTAAACGTGGTGCGGTAGAAGTGGTGCGTTCCGTTTACTATGGGGTTGGACAATATACATAGCAAAAGATGGGGATTTTGGCCTCTTGATTGGAACATCGGGGTCAAAGAGAGGACGAGAATCGATAGGTTTGAAAGGAGATGAAGTGGATGGCTGAGAAATTTCGATTCAAGACATCCATCGTACGAGGTGAAAGATGAAACTCATTGACACTGCTTCTGGGAAGCCTCCATCGCAGCATCTGATGGCAAGAGATGCGGAAGAAGAAGGAGAAGACGACGACAACACATGTGAGTGAAGCAGAATGATAATTGTGTAGGTACACGTCCAGCGGAGCGAGCGTTCTAGGCATTGACTAGTCAGGTCTGAGGTACGTGCACTTTTGCCCTGTATAGGTGGAAATAGATTCATAGAAAATAAAGAATGAAGTAGATGAGCAAGATAATGAATAAGCAAACACTACAGGAGAAAAACCAAAAGCATTACTCTGCATTGCCACATCAAAGAATCAGATCAAGGTAGAATGAAGAGAAAGGTTGAATCGGTTATAGAGCTAAACAACGCTAGACATCCATGACTAATTCGGAAAGACAGAGAAACAAAAAAAAAAGAAAACAGCAGAGACAAAAACTAACACCAAAAAAACAAAAACAAAAAACAAGAATGAAAACACAACACCAGGCCTACATCTTGTCATACCAGTCAGTCGATTCGAAGTAGAAGATGCAGTTCCCGGAGAAACCACCTGGTACCCATTGAGGAAAATGTTGGAAATGTTGGAAACCAAACATTTTCAAGCGTCTTCTGAGTTGCGCTCGGAAGATCGTGGTACATCAAGCTCCTCAAGCTGCACCGCAGCCCTCCTTTCTTCCTGCAAGCGCCGTCTTCTCTTCACCACCACACATACGATGACAAAACAAGAAGCAGCCAGAAACGTAACAGAGATGGGGAGCAGGATCCTTGCATCAACGTGAGGGCCCGACTGATTGGTATCTTGCTCCATCTTGGAGTCCGGTTGCGCTGGGTCCGCCGTGGAGTCTGGTTCCTCTCGATTGAGACACTCTTCAAGGATTTCAAGGTATCCTGGAGTACCGCCCCCTCCAAAGATCTCATCATCCCCCTGATACGTGCCAAGAAGTTCATTATGGAGAACGCTATCAAACTCGGCCCTTTCCTCATGCTTCAAGCTTGAACGGTAGTCTGCGAGACTTCTCAAAACGTTGAGCATGGCAGTCTTTTGCCGCTTTGATGCTTGTCCCCCTTCTGGACGACTTCCAAGTAGGTCCGACAGCTCGGACAAGCTGTCACGGAGAGGTTGTGCAGAAGGCTCGCTTGCCACAAGTAAAGTTAGCTCAAATTGGAGCCACGCCAGACCGTTCCAATCGCATACGACGGGGTCTGCAGGGCTCTGTCGCGCATAAAGGGAGTTTTGGTCACTGCTGTGTGTGTTGATTGTATCAGTGTCGCTGTCCACCAAGGATGTAATCTGGCTTGAGGCTGTCTCTGCAGGATTGTCTGTGTGGACTGATGTGTGAATGCTGCCCCAACTTACATTGCTAGATGCAGAAGTGGGAGGGGTTTGTGACAAAGTACTGACAGCTGCAATGACAGTGGCGGCAGTTGTAGCGAATCTCATCTTGGATGATGGACTACAGAGATGGTCTTGTGGTAAAGTGGAGTTTGTCCTTGTTGTATGTGTGTGGTCTACCAGGGTGTAGGTATCAGATATTTTGGTGGTGAGGATGATGATGAAGGTTGAGACAAAGTGTGGGTTTACTCTTGCTGTGATTGCTAGCAAACAAAAGGGAATTCAGGGAGTTCAAGATAGATTGTGAAAATGTGGGGATCAAGTGGATTGAGTGGGAAATGGAACGGAATGATCTGAACTGAAATTCCAGTATGGCTCGTTTTTCACAGAGACTGGTCTTGAGGTTACGGTGTGCAAGCACAGCTATATATACACAGTTGATACTTGCAGTCAGATTGGCACAGAGGACCAACCGCAGAGGCAAATGGACGGACCTCCTTAGCAAAGGTGGTTTGTCCAGTTTGCACAGCTTTTGACCCTCCTTTGATCTTGTTCCTTGTTTCCTTTACCTTGCCTCCTGGGCACCACTTGAGCATGCAATACCACCTGTTGTCATTTCGGATGTCTCACGATGGGTCTGTCCAGATGGACACTCAGCATGCACTCACTTGAGACTAAATGTCAGGCTCCAGTTCTCCAGTTTGGTTGAGAAACTGTTAAGGGGGGAAACGGTCCTGCAAGTGTGTGTCAAGGGGGAATAGTGCCGCTACAGTTTGGTGAGCAGGTTCCAAAAAGAGACTCTTGGTGGTAACATTTTGGGGGAAGAGCACGGTTTGGCTTGGATCTGCGGGAAACAGGAAGGTTGGTAAAGGGGTTCCGGTTCTTGACAAGCCAAAGTTTAGAGATCCGACCATGTATAGGCTTGATCAATTGCTGGTGTGTGAAGCAATGTGGATTCATATGGATTTGTGTGGTGGCTGTCCCTCATTGATAGTTAACCTTGGCTGTATGCCATTACTTGCAGAAGATGTATTAGGATTTGGACCAAAAGAGGGAATGAGGATGTGTGGGGTTGGGGAACAAGGATACAAAGTTGACCATAACTTGGACAGGGAAAATGGGAGCACAGGTCAGAGAATCAATGCCTTGTTGGGGTGAGGTGTGGATGCTACAAGCAGCAAGGTGCAAAGGAGAGGGTATGATTAGTAGCAATGAGCTTGACTTCTTTGACTAACACCCAGGGGATAGGTTTAAGTAAATTCAAGCTGCAAGGTCATGGGTTGTCAGGCCCAAAGCCTAGAGGCCCGTCTCCTAACCCTTCCTTCAAGGTTTCTGAGGAAACACACCAAAGCACCTACTGTCAGGCCCCAAGCCTAAGGGCTCGTCCCCTAACCCTTCCTTTAAGGTTTCCGAGGAGACACGAGGCCCCGAACCTAAGGGCTCGTCCCCTAACCCTTCCTTTAAGGTTTCCGAGGAGACACACCATAGTACCTACGAACAACGGCGAACCTCG